>PVLA01009749.1:0-71239 GCA_004027455.1 Hydrochoerus hydrochaeris | reverse complement strand
CTTGGAATGTTTTGTACTGATAATTGTAATTTGTGTAGTTCACATGTGTATGTTTTTATGTGATGCTCAATATGGAGTCGAGGGTGGAGACTCCAGGGGGGTTGCTGGAGGCCCTCTAGATAACCCCTTTGTGAGGACTGGTTGTGGGGTTTTGCCTTCTGTGAGTAGTGTGAGAGAGTTTATGCGGGAGCTTTGGGTGAAAGAGCTCATGGAGGAGGATTTACAAAATTCCTGTGAGACAACTGCCCTGAGACACTGGACAGGCAGCCAGAGACGGGCAACTAGGACACATATGTTACGCCACCGGCCGCCTAAGACAGGCACAGGACCAATTGCTGTCCTGCAGGCCCATGACGGGTAAGGCCTGGTTGGGTTCATATGAAGAGTCTTTGACCTAAGACAGGTGCTGTCCTCACAGGGACTGCCATACTCCCATAAGTGATAAGGGAAAAAATGTAGGGAGCGGCATGATAGCCTCACACATCTCTTCCTCCTGCAGGCATCCAGGTGCATCGGCTTACATTTCCCAAGCTAACTAAGTAACAAGATTGAGATGTTACAAAGGTGAAAAGAGTTAATTAAAACCTATTGTTTAGGATTGTCCCTGCCTGGCCCTAAGCCTGGGGCGCTTCCTGCTTGGGGCTGGGGGTTGCTGCCAAAGGTTAGCAAATATATACTCCAGCTTCTAAAAAAGGGGATTCAGATTCACTCACAGACTGGTGTGCAGTGTCTTCTGTGTCTCTCACTCGCCGACTCCCTGTCTACCTTTGGGAAACCCTAGCCCTGCCGCAGCTGGACTCCGGCACTTCTGCAGCTTGTATTGGTGGGGTAGCACTGTTATCCACTTTAGCAGACTACTGAGCAAAAGGTGACATGCAGATGACCACAATCCAATAAGGCTGAGCTTCTTGCACAAAGGACAATGTCACATGTGACTTTTGCCCTACTCATGCTGCTGGGCAATTAGTAAATGCCCAAACTTAATATGCAATCATCCCTCAGCATACAAAGGGGACTGGTTACAGGCCATCCCTGACTTAAACACAAAACCACAGTATACAAAATGATGTGGTATATTTGCATGCAATCTAAACACATCTCCCCCCCCCCCACCAACAGGGTCATGCTATATATTCCAGGCTGGCTGTGATAGTTAGCTCTATCAACTTGAGTAAGAAACACCCAACTAGATTGGATCAGCATAGTTCTGGGTGTGGCTGAAGGGATTCACTGACGACAGAAGGTCCAGCCTGGGTGTGAGTGGTACCAACCAGAACGCTTACCACCTGAATGAGTATCTCACTTCCGTTTCTTCCGAGGAGCACCAGTCTTCACCCTCACCTTGGCTCCCAATACAGACCCTTCAGCCTCTTCATACGGACTCAAATGGACACAGTGAGCCCCAGGCCTTTTGGATCTCCAGCACACAGCTTCTGCAATTGACCCTGTGGGTGGCCATTGTAAACCAATCTTGTAAACCCTTCTATATTTGTATATCTCACAGTAAATGTTTCTCCAGTGAGCACTGACAGCTACCCTGGCCGTAAACTCCCTGTGTAGCACGGTGGAACCTGCAGCAGCCCTTCTGCCCTGGCCTCCCGAGTGCTAGGTCGGTCATAGGCATGGGCCACCAAACCCAGCAGGCCTTCTCATATACTTCAGCTGATCTCTGGATACTGACTGTTCCTAATACAATATAAATGCTGTTTAAAATAGGTGCCATATTTCATCCTTAGGGAATAACGGCAAGGGGGAAGTCTGTATGTGTTTAATATAAGCCCACTGTTGTGTAAATAGTTCTGATTTGCAGTTGATTGCTTCCACTGATGTGGAGCCCATGAACACAGAGATTCGCCTGTGTGTGTGTGAACGTGTTCATCCTTCAGGTCACTCATCTGGACCACAATCTGCTCCAAATTTACTGGGTTCCTGGAGGAGACTTCTAGGATATTCTAGAATTAGGCTGAAACAGAGTCCTTTCTAATCCCAAAGAGCATTTACGGAGAAATGTTCTTCTACACATACTCCATTAAAAATATAATGTGGGCACAGAATTTGCACAGGGATAAATTGAAAAAAATAGAAGACAAACACTGTCTACTCTGTCCTGCTCTCCACTGCTGTAGGATGTACAGGGAAGAAAAACAATGAAAAGGCAAAATTCAGTGCTTTCTCAATGCCGATTAGACAAAAACCCACTGGACTCTTGGCACAGTGGCTCATGCCTGTAATCCCAGCACTTGGGAGGCTGAGGCAGGAGGATTGGTACAAGTTTGAGACGAATCTAGATTACAAAGTGAGTACGAGGCCAGTCTGAACTGCATTATGAGATCCTGTCTCCAAAAAGACAAAAAGTAAAAAAATTTTGAAACCCATTGGAAGTGGTTTTACTTGGAGGCATGGTCTGCGGTTTAGCTTATTCACTGGCACATGTTCTTGTGTCCTCAAGCTGAGTCACGAAGGAGGAGGGTGTGTACTTGAGGGAATCTGTGTCCCCGTGGGGAAAATGGATCAGCAGACCGGTTTGCTGTGGGCTACATTTCTCTCTGTTCTAGGCAATGGCTCTGCACAGCGGTGGTGCAAACGTGTCCTCAAGCCTGAACGAGCTGTAGCTATAGAACTATTACCCCCACATGCTTATATACGGGATTTCAAGTGTAACCAGGATCCACTGCTATACACTTTTAGTCCGCTGATAGCTAGTTATCATTTTGTGACTGCCTGCATTGTTTCTATTTAATACAGATGCTGTCAGTGATCTGGCACCCTTATTCTGAAATATTTCAGAGGAAAGAGGAAGACACCCACAGAACCCAGAGAAATAAAGGGACAATAGCAGTGTTCCTTATATCATAACTTGTGTGACTCTAACAGCCTCTCAGCTTGTAACAAAGATCTGGTTGGAAGGAAGGTGCTAGGGTAAAGTAAAGGCCTTCTGATCATTTTGATTCTTCTGATCCTCTGGAAACACATTAGGTGCTTTGGGGCAGTGATCTAAGCCAGGAGGTAGCAAGCTGCAGCTCACCAACCCAGTCTGGCCTGCCATGAGCCAAGACCACATGGCTAAAAACACATCCAAAGAAGAATGTCTCATGGCAGGAGGAAGTTCTATGAAATTTAAATTTTTATGCACGCATGTACTGCTTACTGGAAGCACCACACTCATTCCTTCATGTACTATCTATGGCTGGTGGTTCTCTACCCAGGCAGTGTTGATTAGCTGTGACAGAGACTGTACGGGCCATAAAGGTGAACATATGTACTGTATGTCCCTTTAGCAGGTTATCAGACCACTGACATTAATAAGGTTTGAACTCCTACTTTGTTGACACTGTAGGTTGTCAATTCAAATATCTTTGGGAAGGCTGGGGACATAGCTCACTGGTACAGCACATGCCTGCCACATGTGAGGCCTTGGGTTTGAGCCCCAGTACTACAAAAACAAACGTCTAAGCACAGTGGCACATGCATGTAATCCCAGATGCTCAGGAGGCTGAGGCAAGAGGATTCCAAATTTGAAGCCAGCCTGGGCAACTTAGCAAACTCTGTCTCAAAAACTAAAGCAGGCTGGGGACGTAGTTCAGTGGTAGAGCACTTGGCTAGCATGCACAAATCTCTGAGTTCAATCACCAGTACCCCAAAACCAACCAAACACACACATGTCTTCAGGGGCCAAATACATAACACAATGGGCACAGTGTCAGGGGCACTGGGCCACAGTTGAAATCCATGGTCAACTAAAGAGCACTTTTCCCACTGACAGGCGTGCAAATTCAACACTTCATGAAACAGGCTGGCCAGGGGTGTGTATGCTCGGGGACCCACAGTTTGCAGGCCTTCACCGCCTCGTCCGCCTCTTCACCCCAGTGGACAATTTACCTACAACACTCCTTCGGGATCCATCCCACCATGGCATTAATAACAAGCACATGGCAAGCTATCATTGAGGAAAAACGCGTCTGAGAAACTCCGGCATGGAGAAAGCCTCCGTAAGGAGGAGCCTGGGGGGAAACCAAGTCAGGCCTTCTCTTACCTCAGTGCTGAGGTCCAGAGGGGAACGGTCAGACTTCACACTGAACACCACAGGGCAAGGAACTCTCAATGAGAGACTCTTTAAACCTGTGTTTAGTATTAATGAGCAAGTTACCGTCCTCTGGGAAAGAAAAAAACCAGGCTTGTACCAGTATTTTATTTCTGGCCTTTTCAGGAAAACACACCCAACAGCAATAACGCGATAAACTTTGCTGTTCCGGAGCAGAGCTATTAACAGCACGAGCTTTGCTCATTATTTATATATTGCTCCCGCCCCTCTCGGCCACAAGCTGAGCACCTCTCTCTGATAGACTTGGTAGAGTAGAAAATAAACTGGATCCAACAGCTACTGAGCGCTGCACAGAGTGTAGAAAAGACCCTGACGACCGGCCCAGGCCTCCGGAATTCTCCTGGGCCCGCGGTGGTAGCCAGAGAAGCCAGGGGGGCCCGCTGGAGCCCTACTCTGCACCAAGACAGCTGGTGCGGTGGCAGCGGGCTTCCTCCCCACAGTGCAAAGGGGCAGCGACTTCTCCCTGGGAAAGCCCTGAAATGCATGGTATCAGGTCTCCGGAGCATACGGTCGGGTCTCCTATACCCGGCGGCACAGGGCTCGGTTACCGCTGTGCTCGGCCCGCTGCTGGCTCCCTGAGTCCAGACAGGCTGCTACTGGCCTGCGCCAGGGAGGCCTATTGGTCAGATGCGCCTCCTTCCTGCCCAGTTTTTCCCATCTTCTCTTCCCCACATCCAAGGAAGGGACTAAAAAGCTCAATTGAGGCAGGCAGGTTAAAAATACAAAATCAAAAGTTCCCACTGCTTCTAGCAGAGTAAACTCCCCTAAAACACAAATCTAAGGAATCAAGCCTCCTTTTCAGAAGAGAATTCTAAAAGTGTCAATTATCCACAGCTTCCCACAGATGTACAAAATCAAGGCAGCTTCTTGAGGAAAAATAAAGGTGTAAAAGCAAAACTGCAACCAAGGTTCCAGGGAGAAAAGGATAATTTGATATCGGAAAACCATTTCAACATTGTTTCTCATTTTCACATGCTAATACACCACACACACGCACACACACACACCTTTGCCTGGATAGATGCAAAACAGTATTTTATAAAATTCAACATGTATCCCTAGGAAAGCTTCTAGGAAAACAGAAGAGCCAGAGGTCGTGCCACACACCTACAGTCCCAGCACTCAAGAGGCTGAGGCAGGAGGACGGCTTCAAGTTCACCGCCAGCCTAGTCTACATAGTGAGTTCAAGGCTAGCCCCAGAACTGAATAGTAAGACCCTGTCTCAAAAACAACAAAGATGAAGCAGGGAGAGGAGGAGAAGGAAGAAGAGGAAGAGGAGGAGGAGGAAGAAGAAGAGAAGGAGGAAGAGGAGGAAGAAATCCTCAACAAGATTAAAAAATAACAGGTCTGAAAGCTTTCCTCAGTGGGTCAATAGTAAAATAAAGAGAATAGTCCTAAAAAAGTCAAATTCAAAGCAAAACACCCACTACTATAAATATAATTGAACACTGTATAATTGAAAATGGTGGTCAGTATAATAACTAACAAAATAAGAAGTAAATGCTAAGAAGGAGAATATAAGAGAAATAACCAGGCCAGGGATTTAGCTCAGTGATGTAAGTGCCTGCCTGGCAAGCACAAGGTCATAAGTTAGATCCCTAGCACAAAAAAAAAAAAAAAAAAGAAAAGAAAAAAAGAGAAAGAGAAATAACTGGAAAAGCCCAAATAAGTTAAAAGCACACTCACTGGTAAAAACAAACAAAACAGCAATAGTTTTCTACATGCTAAAACCACTTACCTGTCAGGATACGGCTGAGAATGAAAGATCAAGACCTTCAAGAAGAGAACCTTAAAATCTTGCCATAAAGAAAATGAAGAAATGGAACACTTCTCGTGCTCTTGGATGGTAGGACTCAATGGTGCCAATATTCTGTGAAAATTTGTCTATGAAATTAATACACTATAGGAATTTCTTATACTTCAACTTGACAGAATTATTTCTGAAGTTCATTTGGAAGACTAAACATTGGCCCAACTTGCAAAGAAAATTTTACAAAAGGACAAAAAATAAGTGAGCCCTTACAAAGCCAGTTATTTAAAATGTATTATTAGCCCAGAGTAGTGGTGCATGCAAGTAATCCCAGCACTTGGGAGGCTGAGGCAGGAGGATCACCATGAGTTTGAGGCCAGCCTCGGCTACACACTGAGTCTAGGTCAGCCTGAATTACATAGCAAGACTCTGTCTCAAAAATTAAAAAATCAAAATTAAAAATTAAATATATTATTAAAGCTCATAATAATTAAGATTGTGAGATACCAGCACATGAAAAGACAAACTGGTGGAAAAGAAGAGAGTCTGAATACAAACCTAAGAATCTCTAGGGATTTAATATATGGTATATTTAATAAAAGGTGTATTTCAAATCAACAATATAAAAAATGTTTAATCCCATAAAGGATGAGACATCAGGTTAAAAAAATTAAATCTGGATCCATTTCTACCTTATACTTTTCAGTTAAATGAATTCCAATGGGCTCTACATACAAATGTGAAAAATAAAACCACATGGGTAAATAATTTTAGAATCGCTCTATCCTGGAGTGGAGACTTTCTAAACATGAAATCAAAGCCAAAATTCTATTTGAAGGATAGTTTTGAATATATAAAAATGTGAAACTTCTACATGACAAAAAATATAAGTAAAAAAATATTAAAAACCAAAATTATGAATACAAGAAACTGAAGATATGATAAAAGAACAGATTCTATACTACAAAAAGGACACTTTACACTTAAAATGAATAGTCCAATTTTATAAAAGTGGAAATGGATGGAAATAAACAATTTATAAGAAATTCTAACGGAGCCAGATACACACCTGTAACCCCAGCACTGGGGAGGCTGAAGCAGGAATAGTGCAAGTTTGGGCCCAGGCTGTGCAGTGAAGGGACTTAGTGAGACCCTGTCTCAAAATACAACACAGAAAGGACCAGGGATGTAGCACAGTGCAGAGGCCCTGGGTTCAATCCCCAGCACCACCAAACGAGAAAGATGAAGGAAACTGTAACGTCCAAGAGCAAAGCCTGGGCGAGGTGTAAAACATAAGAGTAGTGATCTCTAGTGAGGAGTAAGGAGTAACTTTTCCTGTCTGTAATGTTTCCCTGTATTTCTTGATTTTCCAAAGCTGGTCCAGAGGCCAGGGAGGTGGCTCAGTGGCACAGTGCCTGCCTGGCAAGTGTCAGGTCTTGAATTCGATTCCTGATCCACCCCGCCAAAATAAATAATAAAGTAAAAATGTAAAAGCCAGGACAAATTTCTTTTATGAGTCTTTTTTTAAAAGTTGTTAATCTTTTTAAAAGCATGTTCCTGAAAACAGCGCACCTGGGAATAGGTAACCGAGAGGGCAGCCCGAGGGGACCGGGGCCTGCGATGCTCCGTCCGCTGAGAAACCACTGGGCCCTGCAGAGGTGCCCAAGGTCCAGGCGGAGGGGAGGAGCCATTCTGTCGAATCCTCAAGTTGTTAGAAAGGCAGAACCCTGAAGGCCCATCTGCTCTCTCCCTCCCCTCCTCCTCCCCTCCTGGCCCTTCCGCTGGCAGGCAGGCAGAAGCTCCCTTGACTGCACGGCCCGGGAGGGCAGGGTTGCCCCGAGGACCATCTTCACAGGAGGCAGAAGGAGGAGTAAGATCATGAAGAGGTGCTGGCACACGCGCCCCACGGAGCTCAGGGGCCCCAGGTCCGGGGCCACGTGGCCTTCTCCCGGCCCGAAGGGATGGGAACTTGCACTTCGCCAAGGTGAAGGGCTGCTTTTCTTCCTTCCTTCTCTAGCTTCACGTGCAGAACCACCAATACACGTGACCAAACTGGCTCGCAGCCCATCCGTATTCATCCTCTGCATAAATCATTTCAGTTAAAACCGGACTCAGAAATCAAGCAATCGGCCAGGCAGGGGGGGTGCACGCCTGTAACCCCAGCGTTTGGGAAGCTGAGGCAGGAGAATTGCCATGCCTAAAGACCCTGTCTCAAAATACATAATTAAGAAATCAAAAGCTTCCTGTTTGCCAGCAATGCTGGTCCACTTATGGATATTCTGGGTGAACACCAATGCTGGATGGGGTTTGAGAGAGTAATCCTGCCTGAACGCCCTGCCGTCCCATGAGCATGGCTCCTGACTTCTCACTGAATCCTTGTCATCTGGATGTCTTAGGGTCCATCGATTTCAGCAGCCACTAGGGAGCTTAGAGGTGAGATTTTACTGCCTGGCCCCGTAGGTCCCCAAGGAGAGACTCTGAAATGGGAAGCGGGCGTGTGTCTGTCACCCCTGTAGACACACACTTCGTCATTCAAGCCCTTTGGTGTCTAGGAACCCAGCCTATCTGCCTGTTACTCACTTGTCCAACCCACCCCAACCTCAAGGATCTGGGAGAAAGTCCTTGCAGTCCAGGCTTCAAACAAAAGATGGTGGACAGAGATCTGCCCATTTAGATCCTCAGTCCAGCCAGAGCAAGGTCTGCCGATGCCTCAGTTCTGTGACGCTCCCGGCTCCAACCTCCACCTCAGAAACCGAATGCGGAACAGAGGCAGCCCATGGACTGGAGACACACTGCTAACACGGCGAACGTCTGCCTCTTCCCTTTGATAAACACCAACAATTCAATCAGACTCACAGGATTTAGACCTGGACAACGCTACGGCTATTCTATCTACATGTCCCTAAGCCTCACACTGGCTCACAGACAGGGCTCTCCAGAGACGGGTGGATCACGGACCTGTGAATATGGATCAGGGTGTGTGTGATACTGGGATTAAGGGTGTGGGCCATGGAAGCCTCACCCTGGGTGTGGGTGGCACCGCCTGGATGGGATAAAAGGGACAGAAAGAAGGCGGCCTACTGCTTGCTGCCTTCCTGGTTGCCGTGCCAGGGACCGTTTCCCCCATGCGATGCCTCTCTGCCATGCCACATGGCCTTGGAGCAGCCAACTAGGAACCAAAACCTCTACAAACTGAGCTGAAATAAACTGCTCCTCTTATAACCTGTGGGTGCTAGGTATTTTGTCTCAGCAATAAGAAAAGAAACGACGGAATCTTAGCAGTCCCACAGACACACTGCTAGCTCTTTGAAGATCAATTCCAGACCCAGGTTAGCTTCACTCTGCCCCTTCCCAGTCTTTTGTGGGAGAGAAATAACGGATTGTTGAGTAAAGCCTGAACAGGACATAAATGCTCAATGGTTGAGCTATCCTGGGATTGGATTCTTTTCATATTTGCATTTTGAGTGATTTCTAGGACCACTGAATTCAATCTGGTCATGTTTCAGAAGCCTAAAGGGCAGGTGATTTGCCTAAGGACGCCTCATGAGATAGTGTATGACCAGATTAAAACTGGCTTCCAAATGCCTCTTTCAGTTTTGTGCACAAAAGGATACAATATGTGAAAAAAGAGCCAAGTCTTGGGCTAAAAGTAGAGGAAAACTTTAACAGCATTTTAAAAACGTGAAGTCCTAAGTTTATACCCTTTTCTTACCAGAGCCGCTTACTAAGACCTGAGGGGTGGAAAAACAGATTTCGTTTGAACCCCAGATGGCCCCTGGCTTACTAGGATGCTTCTTAGATTGCTTATCTTTACAATGGCGTGAATGAAGCAATAGGCATTCAGTAGAAACCGTACTTTGAATTTTTAACTTTTCCTGGGCTCATAATATTTGGTAGAATTCTCTCTCTCTTGGTGCTGGGCCAAGATCACCAGGGCAAACAACTGATACTCTTCAGTGTGTGTGTGTGGCTAAGCTAGGGTGTCTGATAGGTGTATTACACGGTTTCAATCTACAATGTTTTCAACTTATGATGTTTATTAGGATGTAACCTCAGTAAACAGAGGTGCATCTGAGCAGAGAGGGAGGTTTCTAAGCATAGCCTGTGGAGCTCTTGACTCTCCTGTTGGAGACTGGTGGGGATGTCTTTCGCCTGACTTCCCCACGACATGCCTAGATTTCTCTAAAGCCCCCTAAGGAAGTACCCACATATGTGTATGCCCACCTGACCAGCTGGAAGGAGCCGTGAATGCCTTGAAGATTTCCAGCCTTTCACATGTAAGACTATGTATTTCTGAGCCTAAAGCCATGCTGCTGGGAGAAATCCACAGAAGGACTGAACGACAGAGCCCAGAGCCTAAGGCACAGAGCCGCTGGGCTTCTAGAAGCCCTCTCCTGCAGAGGCTGCCATTGTGTAGTGATAGGGAACCAAGCAGGTATGTGACAGCCAGTGGAGACCATCGAGGTCAACAGATGGCATGCCACATGGATGCCCCCCACGGGAGACAGGCAGGGGACCCCAAGTCCAAGCAAGTACTGTGATTTTACAAATTTTTACAAAAAATACAACTTACTGGAGAAGTGACTGTGAGACCCTGAACTGTCAAGCTAAACCATTCCTCCCCCAGCAGAAGTGGAGAGACAGGGGTCTAATTGGCAGCTGCCTAGTGCCCGCCCTTCTCGTGGCAAGGCTGTGCGGGTGGAAGGGGCCGGTGCTGGGTGAGGCTTCGCCAGCCAGCATTTGCAGCTCTGCCGCCTGGGTTCTGCAGCTATCGGTCCCCATTTGCGGCTGATCATAAGTTGCATCCACATGCTACAAGCCACTGTCCAACAGGTTTTCAAACTTTAACCTGTTGATGTCTGTGCCATTAATTCTGATGGTTTGGTGTTTGTCACCAAACACCTCTAAGCAGTGTAAGCGCAGCTAGCATGTGTCTTGGTTGCTTTTCTCATTCCTAATAACACCCAACAGCCCACGTTAATGAGGAGGGTTTATTTAGCTTACAGTTTGTAGAGGTCTCAGTCCACAGCTGGCTGGCTCCAAGGCAGAGCAGCGTGGCAGTCAGGCAGGCATCTTGGAGGGGCAGCAGCTCACCGCGGGCAGCAAAGCAAGCCAGGGAACCACGCGAGCTTAGCAGCTTCTTTGTGCCCCTTTATACTCTGTCTAGGCTACTGGGATTAGGACGGTGCCAAACCAATCAGGGGACTGATTCAGTAATCACACACTCTGGGTTCAGTCACCGCTGAAAAAGCCCCACCTATGACCACATGAGGCTTAGAGGGGACGTCTGGACATAAAAGCCTGCAACCCCAACTACTGAGGCGGCTGAGGCAGAAAGATCATAGGTTTGAGGTCAGCATAGGCAACTTAACAAGACCCCACCTCAAAATAAAAAAAGGAAAGGGCTGGGGATAGAGCTCAGTCCTGTTACGTTTGCCTAACATATATAAGGCGCTGGGTTCAATCCCCAGTACTACTCAAAATGAAACACAGTACAGGTCTGAGCAGTCCAAGCCTCCTGAAGCAGCCCCCGTGACGCCCCCAGGATCTGAGGCACGGCCCTCCTTGGGCAGGCATTCCTGGCAGGATTTTCAAATGTGGGAGCACACAGGAGGGGAGAAGAAATGAGTCTTACTGGGAGCCCCTTGCTCATGAGGGGAGCGGGGCTCTGAGGCTGGGTGTGGTTTGGGCTCTCATTCTGCTTAGTTTTATTTAAAAACTGTACTGGTAGAAAACTATAGTAGAATTATGGATGCCCAGGGATTTCATTCACTTTTATGTGCTTTGTAAATTGTTTTAAAAACTGCTTTATTTTTTTATTTTTATTTTTTTTGCAGCACAGGGGATTGAAGCACCAGGCTGGGTTTGAACTTGTGTTCCTGTGGCCTCAGGTGGGACTCGAGGTTTGTATCACCGCACCTAGTTCTGTCTTATTTTTAAACTCTACTTTTCACCAGGACTAAGGGAGTTTTGGTGAGTGCTGTGCACACTGAACAGACAACTCTATTAGCAGACAGGCTAATCAGGGAAGCTTCTAGCACATGACTGATGTCTCTGAGCATTGAAATAGATGATCTGGAGTTAGATCTAGTTGAGCTTGTGAGAATGCATGAGTCCTTGTGATACATGGAAATAATCTATTTTATGCAAAGACCTTCTGACCATTTACTTATGGCATTTTAAGGTTGAACTACAGAGATTAAAGAAAAAAAATATTCCGTTTGCCTCCCATTTTGCTGTCAACTGCTCTTTCGAACATCCTGCTTACAGGTCTGAGCCGACAAAGGGAAAGTGTTAGCTCTGCCTGCCACACATTTATTCCTCTAGCACACCCTGAATTCCCTTTTGCAACTGCTCCTCCTGTACCCTGTGGTAGAAATGAAATCCCTGGGCATCCATATTAATTCCAGAGGTGTCTCCCCATCTCTAGACAGAGGAGGCTGGATGTGACTCGATCAGGCCAGTGATGGATTTCAGAGAGGAGCACAAACTGTGAGCCCAGCCATGGGGCGTACAGACTGGGCCCCCGCTGGACTCATGAGGGACGGGCTAGTCTTTCCCCAGGCGTGGCTGAACTGGCAGGATCAAAGTTGGTCGTTCAGAGAGAGCACCACTGGGAGAGAGCATGGCCAGGAGGGAAGCCAGACCCAGACAGCAAGGGTGAACCCCAGAGAGACAGCGGACAGGGGGCACCTGTACCCAGCAGTGCTGAAACCAGCTGTCCCAGGTGTCTGTAACTTGAGCCAAGAAACTTGTTCATGAAGCCAGTCCAAGTTTGGATTCTGTCGCTTACAACCAAGCGCCCTGATAAATACAGCTATAGAGCCAAAACTCTTCCACTGGAAAGGAAGCAGCTTTTGGGTACCTAAGGAAAATATGGGATAAGTGTGGTCAAATTTCTGCTGAGATTTCTGCTGACTCTATTAACCAGATTTCATAAAAGCAAGCAAAAGCCAGAGCCAGAGCAGCACAGCAGTGGACAACCAAGACAGGCGGCTTTGGGACCAAATCCAGGAGAGCCGCGTAAAACACTGTCCCCTCCCAAGGGATCAACAGCCAGTCACGCGCAAATTCAAGACCTCGAAGCAAACTGGGAAAATTCCAGTGGAACCTGGGACAAGGTGACTGACTAGTTCGGCTCCGCCTGTTGAGACTAACGGCAGTTTTCTATCTCAGGAATGTAAACTGTTTAGCTTGGAAGCTGGCACAGGGTACATGTCTGACATTATTTTTGCTCACGGAACTCTCAGTGCTTCTTATCATCATTTAGTAGGCTTCTTGCATTTAATAGTCACTAGTATTTAAACGAATAAGATGCTGGATTCATCTGGAAATCTGCACAAAACCCTAAGATGGATTTATTTATGGGTTTTTTGAGACAGGTCTTGCTGTGTAGTTCAGGCTGGCCTCAAACTCACAGGGACAGTCCTATCTCAGCCTCCCGAGGCCTGGATTACAGGTGTGTGCCACCACCCCCAGCTGTTTATTTTTAATTGTAACAACATTCAATTCAGTGGCATATGCATGCTAAATGCTTAGAATATCTCTTCTGAATCTGAATTAAGCCTCATAACAACTTCAGGAATACGTAATTATTGATTCCATTTTACAGATGAAGAAAGCGAGGCTTGGAGAGGTAAGTTTTGCCTGGCTTCTCATTAAAGAGTGGTGAAGGCAGGATTCAAACCCGTGTCTCAAAATCCATAAACCTGTGCTCTGAACACTCCACATCGCCTCCAGGCTGAAGCGAAGGCCCTCGGGGAGGCCCCTCACATCCAAATCTCCTGACCCCTGGCTCAGACACAAACAGGCCCTAGTCTCATGAGAGCTGGCTTCCTGCAGGGGGTACATGAGACCTCTCTCCCACCCTGCTTCTGGGGGGGCGGGAGGAACTGCTCTGTAAGATTCCCCCCACCCTAAAATGCTCCCATCTTCAGGCAGCCTATTGGGGGTCTGCTCTTTACCCGTGTTGGGTCCTGCCAGAGGCACTCACTTCCACCAGGATGCAGGCTCAGATTGAAAAATGTTGTAGACACCAAAACATCTCTGCCTCCATTTCAAAATAATGTATATGCACTTCAGGAAAAGAATAATAAATGTCTCAGAGCCAATGGCCACCCCTTTGAACACCTTATAGAGCCCAAAGGTAACTTGGATTAACTGCATGCTGTCTCAATAAATTTAGTATTAAAATATGTACATGACTTTTTCTTTTCCTAAAGTGTGTATACATTTGTGGTGGGAGGGGCTGTTTTTAATTAACATCCTCACTTCTTTGCAAAGGTTCAATCCAGTCAGTCAGGGATGAACTCCATGCTCCTGCTCAAACTTGTGATCATTTTCAATTTCGTTAATAAAATGCAGGGGCTGGGGATGTAGCTCAGTGGTAGAGCGCTTGCCTAGCGTGCACAAGGCTCTGAATTCCAAGCCTAACAAAGCAAAAAAGTAAACACATGCTTAAAAATAAATTTAAAAGTCTGACACAGCTCTGGCCTCTCTCCGTGAGCTAACCGGTGCTTGCAACTCTAAACCCTTTAGATTTCCAGTCCAGAGCCTCAGTTTTTACCTGGGGACTGCCCAGTCCAGTGTGCCTGTGACAAAGCGAGGTGAAAAGGGGGCCCGCAGGTGCACCCCATAAACAGTGAAACACACATGGAGACCCCACAAACAAAACAATGGATGCCTCCGGCTGCCAGGGTAGAGCTGCATTCTCATGAATAATAATGTTAGTTCTATTATTTGCTGAGGGAACTGCTTGAGGCTGGAGCTAGACAAATGTTTACTCTTGGTCTGAACACCAAAAAGGTATTAAAAGTTTTAGGATTCCAGGAAGACAGGAGCAGGAGTCTCCCGTAACTGACTCTGCCTTAGACTCTCCTGCTGGTACTGTTGCTCCCATAGCAAAAGAGCAGAGGCCACTGCTGGACTTCACCTCTGCCCTTTCACTTGGCCCATCCACTCAGCAGTTCTCCGAGCCCAGGTTAAAAAACGTCAACCACAGAGTGAGAGCACGTACCCTGAACACTCGCTGAACCAAGCTCAGAGCCGCGGGCTGTGGGGTTCTGCTGCAAAACCCTCCAGGTACCCGGTGCCCTCCTGGGTTCAGCGGGAGGGAAACAGACAGATCCAGAGTCACAGGCGAGTCAAGGTGGACAGGCAGGTTCCGGGCCTTGACAGCCAGCTTCCAAGCTCCCCAAGCCCCCAAAATGTTCTGATGCAACTACCCCTTCTCAGTGAACAGTGGGCACGTGCTTTTCCACAGACAAAACGGTGGATGAGACGACCTCTCAAGGTCACTTCCAGCCTCCAATTCCTATTCTGATACTTAACAACTGCGCCCACCCAGACTGTGGGGTAGGCCGGGGCCTGGGGGCAACTTCCAGCAAAAGCAGAGCAGACCAAGAGCCAGGATGGCTCCAAGACCACTGGCAGAGGATCCCGCCCTTCCCTGGTTAGGGCTGCGAGGTTTCTATTCCTTCATCTTGTTCCAGTTGCCCCTCCTTTTCCCGTGGTTTGCATAGATACAGAAAGTACCTTTCCACCAATTCCTGGGCACCAATTTAAACTCTTCAGCAGGCCCTGGGCTGGGGAACAGGCGGGAGGGTATCCCTGGGGAAGCTTCTAGCACTGACGGTGCAGCCCCATGCAAGCTTGCTCCCCAAGGCTGAGAACAGCCAGAGAGAGAGAGGGAAATGGGGAAGGTTTGAAAGTCAACACTAACAAGCACAAACAGAGCTCTTTGGGTTGTTTTTGTTTCTTTTAAATCAAGGCAGCTCGTGATCATAAGACACTGAGAAATCAAACTGACGGAGTTTCCATGCCCAGCTGTTTCGGGGGCTCCTGAAAGACCAAGTACTAGGAAATCATCCACCCACTCTTCTGCTTTCCAATGAACTTATTTGGGAAGACCATTGTCAGCCCCTTTTCCCGTGTGTCATATGATGCTTCTCCCTGGGAAGTTTAATCTGGGAATTTCCCACAGCCGGGGCGGAATGACTAGTTCTCGGGATACACGTCAACAGCCTGGAGAAGAATGTAAACGGCCCTTATGTGCATTTTCCTGTGTGAAGGTGACAGGGTAACCCCGGCCACAAGGCACTGTTTACTCCGGTACCTCCTTCCTCCTCCTCCCGAGCCCCCTGACACCCTCTCCCCTCTCCTCACCGCCCACAGGGGATCTGCAGGAAAACCCCGGGGCGTGCTAGGCTGCACTCTGTCAGATCTGACTCCACCTGGCTTTTCTACTGTGACACAGTCACCCTGCCAGCCTGACAGAAGCTCCTCTCAGGCCACCCTACTTTGTCATTGCTAGCAAGGACAGATGGACGAAGGCAGGGGACAAACAAAAAATGAGGAAGATCAGCAACTGGTCCATCCCTGCTTCCCTCCCCCTCCTGGGACCACAAAGAATGGGGTTACCGCCCTCCATCCCGAGGAAGCCACGTCAGCACGGGCTGGGACGTCTCTCCCTGGGCCTGAGGGAGTCTCCGCCTGCCATCGGAAACCCTAAGGGAGTCCTTTAGAGGGGACCCTGCAAACCTTGGCCACTGTCCTCTGGGCTGGAGCCACCTGCCTGCAGCCCTCTGCTCCCCTGGCCCACACAGGTCCCTGCTCCCAGACAGGATGCTTGAGTGTCCCTGACATTCCCCCGGGGCAGGGGACAAACTGTGTTTCTTTGGAGGATAAAAACAAAACTGAGCTGTCAGGGACACAGTCCATTGAAGCCCTGCAACAGGTCTGTGCTATCAAAATGTCACGGGGGTGGGGGTGGGGTGCACAGGGTAACGATTATGGTATGGGAGGAAAAAAGTCTCAACTTAGGTGAGACGAGATGGGGAAAAAATAGACAAACAATGACCCGTGTGAGCCCTTCTCAAGCTGGGGTGTAAATACATCTCGGTGAAACCTGCTTAAAAAACACCACTGGGCAGCATCTCTGGGGACCCCCTGGGAGAAACAGGCTGAGAGAGCGCCTCCCGACGACAAGAGCCAAGGGTCAGGAGTGGGCAGGGGCCATCTGTGACCTGCCAGAAGCCTCTGCGTGCCGGGCCTGGGGTGCAAACAAGGCCTCTCTGTCCCCGAAGCCCAGCTTCCTGGCATGGGGGTGCTGCTACACCCATTAACGGAAGCTCCTCAACCAGAGTTCACTCAAGTCACAGAGTGGAATTCAAGAGGGACCGAGCAACCAGGTGCCTGCTGGTGACTGACATTCCTTAGAGGGGTGGGAACACATCCATTTTCCCCATAGGAGGACACTTTCTGCTGGCAAAGCTGTGGGTCCCTTCCTCCAGGTGTATCCAGGAGAATGTTTAAACAGGAGAAGGAAAAACAGAAGCAGATGCTGGAAAAGCTGGAGGTCTTCCCAGCTCTTGTTCCTTGTTTCTGGTTTCATGAGCTTTTGTTTTATTTAAAAATTTTTTCTAAACTGGTTATGGTGACTCTGGGAGGCTGAAGCAGGAGGACTGAAAGTTAAAGCCCAGGCTAGGCAAATCAGTGATTCACCAAGGCTCTGTCTCAAAATTTAAAAAAGAGAGCCAGGTGTGGTGACACATCCCTGTAATCCCAGCATTCAGGAGGCTGAGGCAGGAGGACTGAAAGTTAAAGCCCAGCCTAGGCAAATCAGTGATTCACCAAGGCTCTGTCTCAAAATTTAAAAAAGAGAGCCAGGCGTGGTGACACATCCCTGTAATCCCAGCATTAGGGAGGCTGAGGCAGGAGGACTGTCACAAATTGGAGGCCAAACTGAACTGCATAGTGAGTCCAAGGCCAGCTTGCATAGCGAGACCCTGTCTCAAAAATACAATAATAAATAAATAAGTGGCTGAGGATGTAGGTCAGTGTAAAGAGCTTGGATTGCATTCCTGGATTTAAACCTGGATTAAGAATCTGGAGTAAGGGGCTAGGGATATAGCTCAGTGCCTGCCTGACAAGCTTGAGGTCCTGAGGTTCATTCCTGGTTCCAAAATAAAATTTTGTATTAAAAAAATTCTATAGAACTGTGATGCATGGGATTTGAAGTTTCTTAATTTCAGAATCCTGTAACTAGTGTTATCAAGGTAAACCAACTGTCAGCACTTGGGTCAGCTGACTTTAAAATGCTCCAAAAGGAATAACATAAAAAAAATATTCTTAGGAATGAAAATACTCAGACATGAAAACAAGACCTACATTTTTTATCACTGAGATATCAACCTAGCATGACAGCATCAGCCTATTCTGATGATGGCCTGGAACTGAAACACATTGTTCCCCTCCCCAAAGGGCAAGGGCATGCACCCTCTCCTTCTTTTTTGGGCATTTTGTAGACTGAGTTTCATTATGTAGTCCAGGATAGCCTTGAACTCACAGCAAGATCCTCCTGCCTCAGCCCCACAAGTGCTGAGATTACAGGCACAATCTCACACCCAGCAGAGCACCCCTCTTGCCCTCCACACTAAATACTTGGGATAAATTTAATGTTACTTACATTTTCATTGCCAGTCCTTTATAAAAAGTTTTTGGGGCAAGATCTATCTAAATTGCCTAGGCAGGACTTGAACTTGTGATCTTTTTGCTTCAGCCTCTTGATTGCTGGGATTACAAGGTATATGTCACTATGCCCAGATATTTTGATATATTGACATGAAAAGCACTTAAGTAGATCTGTTGATGGGAAACAATACACTATAAAGTGTCTAAAAAGTCTGGGAACAAGGGAAAGGTGGTACATGTTGCAGGTTTTCTGCCCCTTCAGGATAACAATGGATCTACTGTTACACTGCAGAGGTATATCACTTAAATAGACAGCTGGTCTGGAGGCCTAGGAAAATAAAATTTAACATAGTATTTGAAAATGTGAACTAGGGGCTGGGGATTTAGCTCACATCCCTGTAATCCCAGCATTAGCACCTACCTTGCAAGTGGGTAGTTGTGAGTTCGATCCCTGGTACAAAGAGAGAAAGAGAGAAAGAAAAAAAATGGCCGGGCATGGTGGCTCACGCCTGTAATCCCAGCACTCGGGAGGTTGAGACAGGAGGATCGTTTGAGTTCGAGACCAGCCTGGGCTACAAAGTGAGCTCAAGGCCAGCCTGAACTGCATGGAGAGACCCTGTCTCAAAAAGACAAAAAAAGGGGCTGGGGAGTTAGCTCAGCGGCATAAGTGCCTGCCTTGTAAGCACACAGTCGTGAGTTTGATCCCCAGTACCAATTTAAAAAAAAAAAAAGAAAGAAAGAAAATGTGAACTGATACACTGCTTAAAAATAAGATTATCTTGGCCAGCTGTGGTGGTAACATGCCTATAATTCCAACATTCAGAGGGCTGAGGTAGGAGGAATGAAGTTTCCAGGGCACCTTGGCAATTTATCAAGACCCCGTCTCAAAATAAAAAGGGCAGATGCCGGGTGTAGCACACGTGCCTGTAATCCCAGCACTTGGGAGGCTGAGACAGGAGGATTGCCAAAAATTCCAGGCCAGTGTGAACTACCTACAGTGACCCTGTCTCCAAAAAAAAAAATTAATTAATTAACTAACTAACAGGCAGAGAGTGTAGTTCAGTGGTCAGAGTACGTTCCTAAAATGTACCAGGTGGCCCTAGTCCAATCTCCAGCACAGCAAAATTGAAGGAAGGAAGGAAAAGGAAAAGGAAAAGGAAAAGGAAAGGAAAGGAAAGGAAAGGAAAGGAAAGGAAAGGAAAGGAAAGAAAGATCGATCCAAATCGATTGCTGGTAGACAGAAATTCTGGCCCAATATTACCAAATCTTTTGATTTTTCTAGAGAAGTCAGAAATCTGGATTTGATTCCTGACTTTCAGAAACCCTATTTGGCCAAACCAAACAAACCAGCAGAGCATTTTCAGCAGCAAGGATCCAGTTTGCAAACTGCAGAGGAACTTTCTTAGTCTCTTACCACTTGGAAACAAAGGACAAATCAGAACTGGCTCAGCAGACCTCAACTTCCTCTCTCTCAGGGCACAGAGGAAAGAGCTGCCCTGAGTCAAATGAAAATGTGTTGACATGGTTCAACTTCCAAAGCTGCTGGCCTGTGGCTGTGGTGGTGGCAGCTACAGGAGGCTCTGTCACCAACCAGGAGTGCTTCCCAAAGGAAGGGTGAGCAGTACTGAGCAAGGGGGGTGTGGCTGGGATTTTAGCCCTTAAAAATCTTCGCAAAAGGCAGACATTCCCAGTCCTATCTATCTCTGTCCACGTTCTGGGTTTAACAACCTGCAGAAAGAAAACCGGGAAGCTCCTCAGCCCACCCTACAGTGAATCTAACTTGAAACTGTTATCTGGGACTTTGGAATGCATGAAACCTCCTACCTGTCTCTACAGAACCCTTAGTGCATACCTCCCTCTGGCAGGAGAATGCTTTCTGGCAATATTTTTTTACCAGAAAATATTGGGGTTTTGGTCGAACCGTGCCCTAGGATGAAGAGGTCTCCTGCACTGACCATACTATTCCTTCCTAAAGACTGACTGCGGCCTTTGAAATGGGAAGAACATTTCACTTCCTTTCCCACTCCGGCCTGTGTAAAAGGTCCTCCCAAAACAGCTGAGCTGTCTTGCTGTGTTGAAAATTAAAGAGGAACACGCATGCACCCACACATGAGCAGCCATTTCTATAAATGCCTGAGAAAAGCATTCAGCCAAATGGCCCAGAATGCTGGAAATCCTGCTCGGGAGCTGGTCAGACTCAGTAGCTCAGAGGCACTGCAGGCCTCCCCAGCTGCAGGCCTGGGCAGCTTCCCCTGAAGGAGAAAATGCCTTTGCTCAAGGTGGCAGTGGGTGTCGCCAACGTGAACAGCCCCACTCCAGGAACATGGCTGACAGGGCCAGGCCCGCCCAACAGCTGTTGGTGAGTAACACCCTCAGCTCCTGCCTCCCCTTCACCCCCAGAGCCACGCTAAAGGTCACATCCCCCAACAGAGACCTTCCACCTGCCTCACAGATACACACTTTCCAAAGGTGCTGCTGGATGGAACCCTCAGTGCGAACCCCACCTGGAGCCTGATTTTGCCTGAGTCAAGGAGGAAATCCAGATTCACTGCAGTGCCGGCAGCCACCCCCAAAAGAAATCACTTTCCAAGGGAAGTAAAACATGAGAGGCAGTTACACAGCCTTTTAAACAGCAAAGCAAAACAAGAGCTAAAATCCCAGTGTCATTTTGAAACCAAGGACCCAGGGGTCTTCTCTTACTGTCAAACCTTCACACATACATGCAAAATTACAGTCCCTTCCTAAGGGACTCAGACAGACAACCTCTTAACCAGGCTGTCGCCACCGGACAGAGGGACAGAATGTTATCAGGAGAAGGCCAGGGCCCCTGCATCAGCACAGCAGTTATAAAAGGATCTTTCTAAAGATGGCCAGACAGCATGGCTGAGTGTGAATGTTTTCCAACTTTTTCTGAGCACAGAACTGGCTGATCCAGGCCCCTGTGAATCGCAAAGCCCATTTTACACGCAGATGCCTTTCCGGCCACATTCATTTGTCCAGATCCACCGCCTGCCCTCCCTGAGACTGATTCGACCTCGCAGCCTCCAGAACAGCCCATCATTATAGAACCTTGACCTCCAGGCAAGGATCACAGCGCCACACTAACCGTTCCATCTCAGTGCCGAGGGTGCGACCTCAGTCACTCAGAGGGGTGGGGTGCGGGTGGGGGTGGGGTCAGCTCGGAAATCTCGCTCATTCGGAAGGCTGACTCGTGAAGTTAACCCACCAACCATTACTTGATCAAACTCCCCTGCTGCCCGAAGCGATGTTATTTTAAACCTCTCAGGGGACTCTTGGCCAAATTTAAAAGCACCTTGGCAAGCCCTGAAAGTAGCAGGCATCCAGCTGGGTCCTGAGTCATCCCTAAAAGGCTCCATAGAAAGTGCGCTTCCAACATCTTCCAAGACACACACACACACACACACACACCGTTTCCACCACTTCTCTTAAACCCCAAAAGGAAATAAAATAAAAGACACGCCATCTGACTTCCCCGCGGCCACAGTCTTCCCAGGTGGGGTGGCCCCGAGGTGGCCAGTGCGGAGTCCCGGGGGCGGGGCGCACCCGGGGAGGGAAAGGGGGGCGGGCCCGCCTAGCCACGCATAGCACTCGCTCCGCTCGCCAGTTTAAGGCTCTCCGTGGCTTCTAGAGCCTGGAGGACAATTAAGGAACCTGAGCTTCCCACCTTTACACCGTTAAATCACCGCAAGCGTTAAACAGCACCGTCTCCAAATGTTTGCGCTCTAGGCCGAGGGCCCCGTCCTGAGCGCCCAGGCACGCTGCCTGGCCAAAGGTTAACTAACGCGGGAGCGCGGGGAGTGGGGACGCCGCTAACCTGTATGCACTCTGTAATGGGCTTTGAGATGGGAGGATTTTCCATAGACTTTCCCACAGCCACTGTAGGGGCACTTGTGCCTCTTTTCGGAGGCGTGTTTCCCCTTCGCAGCCACTCCAGGGTGGAGGAGGGAGAGCGGGCTGGGCGCGCTGCCAGGATCCTGTCTCTCCTCCGGGTTGTGGGAAGGACTCGACCCAGATTCGGTGGTCACGTCGCTGTCGGATCCCATATCCTCGTCAGGACTCTCCAGACTGTCGCTGCACACCGAGGGGGTCTGGATGGGTCGGTACTTGTTCAGGTCCAGCAAGCTCTTGGCGATGGTGACCAGCGTGCAGTAATCCTTCCAGGCGTCCCCCGGGTCACCGTGCTCCTTGGTCACCTCGCGCTCAGGTAGTCGCAGTCGCTCGGCGTCCGGAGCGCCCCCATGCTCCGGCACCGCAGCGCGGTTCGAAATGGAAACCAGACACTGGGCAGCCACGAAGTCCATGTAGGCGGCCGCGGACATGGTGCGGCGACAGCGGCCCCGGCGGCGCGGCCAAACTTGGCGGTGGCTGCGGAGGTTGGGCTCGCCCTGCCCTGGCTTCGGACGAAGAGCGCGACGCGGCGCGGCGGCCAAGGGGGCGGGGGCGCGGGCGCTTCCGACTCGCAGGAGCGCCGAGGCGACCTCAGCCCCTCATCTTTACGTAACTGGCAGCGCCTCCGCACGCAGCATCCACAGCCCGGGGCTCCGCCGCACCGCCGCCTCTCGCCGCCGCCCCTGCCCGGCGCCTGGCGCGATCCCCCCGGAGGGACGGACGGACGGGCGCGCCTGCCCTTCGGAGCCGGCTCCCTTGGAAAGATGCCACACGTGGCGATCGCAAGTTTATTCGACTGAAAACGCCCCCGAGGCGTGGCGAGAGGAAACTGCAAGCGAGGAACACGCCCTCGACCGCCTCTCCGTCAAGCCAAAGCCCCAGCACATTCACTCGACCACCTCCACGCGGATGGCGAGGGCCGCGCCGCGCGCCAGGTCTAGGAGACACTTTTCCCCCAGTCCGCGGACGGCTTCTGAGCGCCGGGTCCGGCCGGTCCGCACAGTTCCGGCATTCTCTCGCTCAGTAACAATTTCGCAGAATCCCATCACGTCACAATCCAAACCCCCTCCAATTGGCCAGTGGGGAGGGTGATTCAACTCTGTTTACTTTCTCCCCCTGCCAGTCAGAACGGCCCTTCGGTGGAGAGGTGCGTCTAGAACTAGAGGCGTGCGGCCAATCCGACTGTTCCATTCCGCTGCCTCGTGCTACCCCTCCAGCCTCGAACGCAGACTTTTAAAAGGGTAACAGCCGGGAGCCCGGAAAGGGGCCGCTGCTCATCCTCTGGGGGCGCCGCTCTGTCCGATTGCCGGTCCTGGGCTCCTGGCTCCTGGCTGTGGCTCCTGCTTGCGGAGCTTCAGGACCCATCTCCCCTAGTCAGTTGGGCTGGTTCCTATGACAAAAGACAACTTCAGCTTGGGTTTTCCAGTCTGCAAACGGTTAAGTGACTTCCTGCAAACGCTACAGTCCCAGCAACCAGCCTTCCAATCAAAAGTAAGTTGGTTGATGTCACTGGCATTGGCTCAGCCAATCAGAAGGGCGTTTCGAAAGCTAGCGCTCCGTGCACACTTGTAGACACGCAGAGCTGTACTGAAATTGGACACAACTGTGTATCTTGTGTTGTTGGTAGTAAAGTTGTGATATGGGTGGGAACCCAGAGGTGATGCGTAAACGCAGTGTGTCTATACTTCCCCCAAAAAAGGCCTCACTATGTCAGGATAGGTTGTTCAAAAATAAACACGGGTGAGAAAACATCAGTTGGTTTTCTGGTTTTGTCTTTTGGGATGAAAAATACGTTTAAGTAGAAAAATTCTTACATTTCATAGAGTAACTTTGACCAACTCATCTATAATATTCAGAGCTAACAAAAATTGTGCCTTTAAAGCATAATCTGTATCAAGTAGTTCTTACACTGAAAAATTCCACTTTTCCCTTTGCTGTCTGAATTTTTTTTTAACTTTCTTGGTGTAGTTTATTCTACGTAAATGAATCTTGTTTCCCTGTAAAGCTATTTTAGCCCACCTTCAAATACAGGAGGGAAAAACTCATTTGTAGAACTTTTCCAAAGAAACATTTTCTTGCCAAAGACCCCGCCCCTGCCATGACCGTAGGACTCCTCTTTACCAGTGTAGAAGTTCACATAGAAAAGTGACTTAGCTACCTTTCTAGGTAGGTCATGACAGAACTAAATGGAAACCACAAGTTTCCTGGCTTCTGGCTCTTTGTGGTTTAAAAGAGAGACCTTTGCTTTGGTTTTTGTGAAATATTAACTGCTCAAAAGAGTCTTAAGGAGTGGAACCAGCTGGAGGTCCTTTGCCATTGAATATTGTGGCATTATTTGATCAACAATTAGTGTGGGTCTTGGAGTCTGATTAACTCAGCTCGCCTCTCGCTCTGGTTAATGCTGGGGTTGTTTTCCATCTTTATAGCAGGAGGCATACTATCAACACAATTGTTTAAAAACATATATACGTGAGACTTAGCTGTTTCTCTGTGATGTGGATTTGATGAACTGGAATCCTGCCTCTCACTCACCATGAACCTTCATTAAGATTTGTAAAAGTTACAGCAGATTCTTTGTTTCCAAGGGAAGAGTTTTAACCGAATTTGAAAGTTAGGGTAACTGGGTGTGGTGACCTACCCTTGCAATTCCAGCACTGGGAAGGCTGAGGCAGGAGGATTGCTCTAAGAACTTGGCCAACCTGGACTATATACTGAGTTCAAAGCTAGTTGGAACTACACAGTAAAACCTTGTCTCAAAAAACAAACAAAAAGAGTAGTTTTGAATTTTAAAGTCACCACAACAGATGACTACATGGGGAAGGAACATGCAGGAAGGCAGTCCTGGTCAACCGAAGACATCACTGTCTTTATCCCACGACCTTCATTGGAGTGCTTGCTCGGCACCAGGTCCAGTACCAAAGGCCCGGCGTGTACACTCACAGCAAAGCACTCACTTGCTTTTGAGGAAGGTAGGCTAATGTGGAGCTATCTTGGAATTTCTGTGTCCAGGCCCCTTTATTTTCAAAAAGAATTCACTAAAGCCCAGGGGAGTTTGCCTACTTTGTAACTGTTCTGAGCCAAACTCTGTGTAGGATGTGTGATCACTTAGAAACTGTACCTTTGTTTGCCTAGGTAAGCTTCAGCACAAAAACTAGTGAGATTTCTCCAGGATCCCTAGGATAGCTCACAGTGGCTCCCACAATTTTTGTCTTGATGTAGCAAGGATTAAACCCAGGACCTTCACACTACACTACATCCTGAGCCCTTTTAAAAAAGTATTTTGAGCCAGGTGTGGCTCACACCTGTAATCCCAGCACTCGGGAGGCTGAGGCAGGAGGATCATTGTGTGTTTGAGACCAGCCTGGGCTACAAAGTGAGCTCAAGGCCAGCCTGAACTGCATAGGGAGACCCTGTCTCAATAAATAAACAAACAAACAAATAAATAAATAAAAATAAAAAAATAAAAAAGTATTTTGATCTGGGCTGGTGGTACAGGGCTGTAATCTCAGTACTTAGAAGGCTGAGGCAGGAGAATTGCTGCAAGTTCCAGGCCAGCCTAGGTTGTATCGTGAGTTCGAGGCCATTTTGGAATACTAAGACCCTGCCTAATAAATAAATAATTTTAAGATAAATTATATTTATTATAAATTATTTTGAGATAGTGTCTCACTAAGTCACCAAATTGCCTAGACTGGGTTTGAATTGTTGATCCTCTGTCTCAGTCTCCCAGAGTGATGAGATTAAGGCAAATGCCGTCACAGCCAACCCCAGACTTGTATTAACAGGCATTGTGTTTGTAAAACACACGCCTCAGGTCTATAGATAGCCTTACCGTTAACATCAGCATGAAAACAGATGCTATCTGTGTGCCCGCTTCTTCTACACACTGACCAACGTAACTGCTGGTTGATTTAGGGATTTAGAGAACACTTGCTCCTTTTTCTTTTCCCTGCCACTCAGTCTCCAGATATTTATGTTCTTGGCAATCCCCTAGGCACGGGAAATACAGAAATGAAAAGTGACTCTGTTTTCCATGAGACTTACATGTTAAAAACAAATAACAAATAATAGCTTCTACATCAGGATTTTATCTCATCTGTGCAACACAAGAAACCAATTTATGCTATTTTGTCAGCATATGGTTATCTCAATTAAATTTTGGCAAAATATTCCGAATTAATATGAATCATTCCTAATTAAAATGCATAATGTATCAGTAAAGTAGCTAGCTTGCCACATAACATGAGAGGTCTGCTTTCTCCTCCAATTAGTCTTTACTAGAATACATGTCAAATCCACACAAGCTAATGGGGAGGAGCAAGAAAAGTCAGTGCTCTCAGTTTGTGTGTTTTCATCTCCCCATTCTAAGTAAGCCTCGTTGTATTATCCATGTTCTCAAAACAATGGCTTATGGGCCTGGAGCCAGAACTATCAACCTCGTTTTCTGTGCATCCTAAAATAATTGCCATTATCCTCTCCCAAAAAGTAGGGCCTACAGTGCAGGCGGATCTTTCAGCATGAGCAGGCCCGGGTGGGGAAGTGGCCTTCTGGGATTGCAATGTTTGCTGTTACCTCAATCAACCTGGTGAAGCCATTTCCTTATCTGTGAATTAATAGGATTAGAGTAACACATCTCTGCAGCCCCCCTTCCAAACTGCAACTACTTAGGGATTAAAAAAAAATCCAAGGGGAAAAAACTGGAGCAAGATTTGAGCTCCTTAAATATCATTGTATCTGCTGTGCGTCCACAAACTCTACTCTTTATGGCAGTGAAGGGCAGTGTTCCTTAAATCAATATTTAATAACAGCACAAATACAAACTTGCCTGAAGTCCCTTTTTCCTTAATTTCGTGGTTTTATTTTTATTTCGCTGTCTGGTGGGAAGGGCTTGGGGATTCGAAGAATCGGTTCTTGCTAGGTTCAATTTTCCATCCTGGCAGAAGCTGCATTGATTCCTGGGCCCTGCTCCTGAAGATTGTTATTCAAACTGAGCCCAAGGCAGGATTTCCCCTACCTTTTAGGGCTGGTCTTCCTAATCCCCTGGTGCTGAATCTAAAATACAAACCATGGTGCCTCATTGCTGCTCAAGGCCCAGAGAAATTTAGGGTACAGTCGTCTTCTGTAGGTACTGCACTGGGTTCTGCCGATTTTGGCAACGTTCACTCTTGCCTGCTGGGAGGCGTGGACCATGCTGGGCAGAGCTGCCAGGCTCGGGCGGGAAGGAAGGAGAACAGATGGCCCGCTGGGGGTAGGGGATCACGTGTCAGACCTCACTCTGGGCTGGATCCAGACCTCTCCCTTCCAGGGTCCGGGCGCCCAGCTTCAGCGACTCCACCTAGGTACAACGGCTTCCTGGAGGAAAACTCTTCGTTTGAATGAAAAGAGCGGGGGTGGGGGAGGGTCTCTAACAACGGCGTTATTCCGGGATCTGAAACACAATCAGGTAAAGCCAGACAAGGTGAAAGGCCTGGGGCTACCGCGAGTTGCGGCCCACTTCCGCTGGTGCGGGTGAGGCGCTTCATAGACGTGAAAACTTGCACAACGCCCTACTTTACTCTCGCTCCACTTAGCAGCCTTCCGTAGAACTCCAGACCTCTCCGTTGCGGAGCAGAAAGGCCACCCGTTCATGCATATGGAGGAGGACATGTTTAGCTCCGCAGCCCCCCGCGCTCCGAGCATCATCCCCGCGTGGCGCTGGGTGAATCACTCGCGCTCGGGGGCGGGCGCTGGGTCCTGGCCGCAGACTGGCAGGCGGCGCAGCCACTCGCGGGCCGCGCGCCCCGGCCTGGCATCGCCCTTTTAAAAAGTCTTCCGCGGGCGGCCGCCGCTGCTGCAGCCGGAGGAGGCGAGCGAGTTCATCTGAGGACAGCCCCAGTTCTCAGAAATCCCTTCCCTGCTGGAACATCAAGCTCCCTTTACTGCAGTTGAACAAACTGCCCTAGATTGGTGGATGAGGAACCCGCCCCAAACTCGTGCAAGGAGCTCCGGGCGCCCGCGCCCACGTGAGCTAACCTTGAAATTAGCCTCTGCACCTGGGCGAGAGCTGGAGGGGGTGCTGGTGGGCGGGAGGTGGTGTGGGCCCCAGCCCGCGGCTTTGCGCCCTCCGCGTGCGTGCCGCCCCCGCCACCCTGTTTCATAACTATAGCGTGCTTGCACTTACAAAAAAAAAAAAATCTCCAGCAGGAGGGGCGAGCGGTGTCGGGGAGAGGGCACCTTCCACCCCCGCCCCCACGAAGAAGAGGAAAGCCTGCTCTCTGGTCCCCCCGGGAACACTGCAGAGTAGGGTGTCGAGATGACATCAGCTTCTAAACATAGCCCGCACCGCACCCCAACTCTGAGCGCCGCGAGCCAGGCGCGGAGGTGGAGGGGGGAGGCGGCGCTGTGTCCCCGGGCGGGCTGGGCGGGCTGTGCGGGTGGGGATGACTTGCAGGAATCGTGCTCAGCGCTGGCAGCCAGATCTGCCCCGCGATGGCCCGGCCGAGGGCTTGGGGAGCGTTCCCGCCTTTCCGTGCTCTCCCCTGCCCCACGAAGGCCACGCTCACACACACGTGCACTTGCACGGAGCCCTCGGAGCCTGAGTGTCTCTTAGTAAACCGGCCCGGCCCGGCCCGGCCTCGGCGCCCCGCAGCCCGCGCCTGCCACGGGGTTGAGCGGCTAGGGTCGGGCGCCCTCCCCGTGAGTCAGGAGGGCTGTTTCCTGCGGTTGTTGTGGAACAGTTTGTCCTTTTTACGCACCCCCTCCGCCCCGTCTCCACCCCCTTGGTAAATATAGCGCTCACGTTTCATCATCTCTTTGTCCAACCAGCGCCAGACACCCCGGCCCGCGGCCCCGCGCCGCCGCCCTCCCCGCCCCGCCGTTACCTCGCCTGACCCCGCGGGGCGGGCGGGCTGCACCGGCCGGCGGCGCGGGACCCCAGCCTTGCCAGCGCGGCCCCCGCGAACCCCTGCCTCCCAGCACTCCTTCCGCCGCGTCCCGGGTCCCCTCCCGTCCCCCCTCCCTGGTGTCCTGGGTCCTCTGCCTGGTGTCCTGGGGCGGAGGAGGTGGAGGTGCGTGCAGGCGTTGGGAGGGTAGTCACCCCTTCATCCCAGCCCCAAGGAACACCCCACGCCCGGGTCCCTGCCGGGTGTTCCCCGCACGCCCACCCCTCCCAAGGGCCAAGGCTGCCCGGTGTCCCCTCCCTGCGCAGGTGACGGGCTGCTGAGGCAGTTCTGATTCACCGACTGCTGAGCAGGCTACAAGGAGAGGGGTTGGGGGGCGCCTGGGAGCCACCTCGCCCTCCTCAGCCGGGGCGTGGGCCGGGGGTCAGGAAAGGCGAGCCGAGTGGGTGACAGCCGGGAAGTGCGTGTTTGCTCCTCGCTCGCTGCCTCCCACTCCCAGTTGCATTTCCACACGTACAGCTTCCCACGGGAGACCGGAGGCGGCTGGCGTTCTCTGAGCGCAGGGAACTGGCTCTCTCTGTGGTCTCCTGTTTACTTCCCTCCTCCCCGCCCCCTCTGCCCTCGGCTTTCCACCCCGTCACCCCCTGGCTGCCTCCCGCGGAGCAGCTGGGAAACCTGCCGCAAAACACTGCAGTCATGGGACTTCCTGGACCCGAGCTGTGCCCCAGGCTTGCCCTGTCCTGCCCTGCCCTGCCTCGCCCTGGGCCGTTTGGAGAGTGCCTGGGGCCGAGGAAAAAAGGCTCCTGAGGCTCCCTGCATCTTTTGCTCTTTTTCCCCACCTGTCCTCCCAGATACCTTCCTCCGGGGCCCCGCCTGACTGCATTTTTGGCCAGGGTTCTGGGCTTCCCTCCTGTGTGGCCACCTGTCCAGGGAGAAGTGGGGAGACAGTGGACCGTGCCGCGTCAGGGTTCTGCATCCGGGAAGCTGCAGACCTGGCTTCTTGGTCAACCCACATTTCCTTGTGCATGAGGGGTGCCCAGAGTTCCCTGCTGACCAGGGCTTTCGTTTCCCAAACCTGCTCAGGGACACACCCTCTCCTGATGGAGTCTGACCACATCTTGCTTTTCAGAGCTTTACTCCCAGCAGGGAAGAATTCAGCCTCTCCCGGTAGAAGCTGAATGAACAAAGGATGCTGGGGAGGCCGAGAGAGTTCCAGCTTGGGGTGCCGCCTGCCTGAAGTTCACCCCATTTAAAAACCACCTCTTCACCACCTCCTCCTGCTCCACTGCCATGGTTACCAGCTCTCTGTCCTTTTGCAGCACTTGTGTTGCCCAGAGGCAGAAACAAACAAGGCCATTTTAAGTGTTCTTTTAAATATCCAAACACTGCCTGGGTGTCAGGATGGGGGTGAGTGGGAATAGGAGTCTGACTGTTCCCTGCATCCTTCGAACCCCGAGATAAATCTCTTACAATGGACGGCTACTCAGCCAGTAGAAGAGGAAAGGATAGACCCCAGGGAGTGGTTTTCAGGATAAGCATGATCCTCAAGTTAGACCATTCCCTGCCCCTTCCAGCTTTAAGCCCCCTGCTGATCTGAAGGACCAGCTATCAGACACTGTCACCCCCTCTGGTGGCTGTCATCTGCGAGCTCCCTGCACTCCACCTTCTGCTGGTTCCAACAGCTGCCTCAACCCCCACCCTACCCTACTGCTGTTCATGTTTTCTGGGGAGCTTGGCACCCTGGGAGATTAATGACCTTTGTGCCTGAAGGACAACCTTGTCATAGGGGTACCCTTGTCATATGGGTACCCTAGACCTTTTCATGACCAAATAACAGTGCCACCTCTGAACTCTTCATTTCTAATTCCCACTTCCAGGCCAACACCTCTTTCTTTTCCAGCTTATTTTCCCTAGCAACCACATTGGAACAGTTCTTTGACCCTCTTTTGACCTCCATTCTCCACAGGGTTCATCCGGGTCCTTCTTGCATTCCTCTTACTGAGCTTAAATGCCCCGGTTTGTCACGGTATCCTTTCTTCGCTCCTATCCCTGGCTTTGTTGTGCCACCAGATTAGCAAACTGGCTAGAAACCTCAGGCTGATTGTTGTGGCTCTGAATTTGTGATTCTAAATCTCAGGTGGGAGCCCCGCACTGCCCTTGTGCATTTCCCTGGCCAGTTGACTTTCCCACACTCTGAAATAATATTGCACCTTCTGTCCTCAAAGAGACAGCCACCCTCCCCTTCCTCCCCCGAGTTGAGAACCTTGCTCCTTTTTCACTGAGAAAAAAAAAAACACTGACAAAAAAGACTTCTTCCCATGGCCGTCACCTTCTACCCTCCCTGCCTTCCTGCCTGGGACCGGCCTCCCCTCCTGTGACATGGGTACAACACCCTGCTCTACAGAAGCCAGACCCACCCACTGGGCACCAGGGTCCTGTTCCCTTGTCACTACTGCTAAGGTGCAGATATAATTTGAGTGTCCCTGGGGCTTCGTGTGTTGACATTTAATCTCTGTCATGAGGTAGTAAAAGGGTAGAAACTCACTATAGTGTTTAGAGAAGGGGCCTTTGGAAGGTGATGAGAGTTGGATAGATATGGTCACTCTGTACAGCCCCCATTAGGTGGGTCCTGGTGGCTTTATAAGCAGAGAGAGAGAGACACGGACAGACAGGGAGACACCTGCCAGCTCGAGCCAGGAGCTGCTCTGCTCTACACCGCTCTGGCCTCTGTTCCTCTAGAACTGCCAGCCGTCCCACAAGCACACCTCTTTCCTCTGTAAAGCAGCCGCCTTGGCTGTTTCATTGCCGTAGTGAAATCACCCTCCATCTCTTGCTCAGCCGTTACACTGTGCTAAATCATCCACCTCTGCACAGAGCACATGCACGCGCGTGTGCTCCCCGACCCCATGGTCCTCTGCACTACTGTTCCATGCACCCTCTCCCATGGCTGCCAGTGCAGCCAGGTCCCCCGCGCTCTCCACGGGAGCTCACCTCCTCCGCTCTGATCTCACACAGTTGTACCGCACCCCATCGCTAGACCACTGCGCTCTTGTCAAGGCCCCAGGGGACCCCCATCCTGCCAATCTGTGGGACGGTTATTCCATTTAATCTCTCTCCCAGCCAAGACTGAGGAGTGAACTCTGGTGTCCTAGAAGCCACATGAAGGGGGACATGCTTCCTCCTTCCCATTTTCTTTCTGGGTTCTATTCTCCAAGGTCTCCAGGTCTTCAAGGTCCTCGGTCTCAGCTCACCTGGGCTCTCTCGGTATCTATCCTGCCTCCCTTGGTGACTTCATGTAACCTAAGGCCTTAACGCCTTTTATCTAAGGTGCCAATGTTCTCTTCACTCCGTTCAAACCTCTCTCCTGCACTTCACACTTGGCTATTTAGCCATCTCCACCTGAACAGGTAATGGGAATCTCAAACTTCTGGTAAGTTTAGGGTTTTTCCATCAGTGCTGGGAATAAACCCAGGGCCTGCAGACTGGTCTGTATTCCTGCAGCCCCTTCCCACCCACTTGTTCTTTGAGTTTGGGTCTCTCTAAGTCTCTAAATTGCCCAGGCCGGACTCAAATTTGCCACTTTTCTGCCTCAGCTTCCCAGGGTGGTGGGATTCTAAGTGTGTCCTACCACACTTACCTTCCATCCTTCCTTTCCTCTTTCCCAACTTCTTCCCGCTCTCCTTCTCTCCTTCTTTTCTCCTTCCCTCTCTTTCTCCCCTCTCCTTTCTTTTTCTGAAATATTGGGGATCCAACCAGGGCCTCACATATGTGCTACATCCCTGGCTTCACATGCTGCATAGTTGATTTGTTTGTTATAATCAGGGTCTTAGAGTTTCCCTCTCATTTTTGTTTTCTCTTTTCATATTTGTTCCTCCTGCTAGAATAAAGGCATTTCAAGGGTGTGTTATTCTTTGTGCTGAGAGCAGTGCCTCGTACATAATCAACGCTCCATAAGTTTTGCTGACTGTGGAGTTAGTTACACTGACAAAGAGCTGCCACTGGTTTTGACCTCTTACTGTTTGCTGCGCTTTCAGCACTCCCAGTTTACAGAAGCAGGAAGTAAGTTCCAGGAAGCCTGAGTGACAAATCCAAACTCCCACAGGGGAGAAGCTAAGACCTGAAGTAGGATTCCATGAGCAGAAGCAGAAGCTTTGTTTTTAAGGGACGGCTCCACCCCGGGGCCCCTGATGGGGAAGGCAGAGAAGCAAAGGTGAGATTTCTGCTGTGGCCAAGGTGAGAGGTGAGAGGTGAGAGGTGAGAGGTGAGAGGTGAGAGGTGAGAGGTGAGAGGTGCAGTGTAGCATTTTCAGACATCACCCAAGTGTGTGCGCACGCGCGCACATATGTGTGTGTACAGGTGCATGTCCCGTAGGTTGTGTCCCTCAATCCAGACACTAGAACTGAAGAAATGATGTGTACCTGAGGTCATAGTTATGTGTGGCCTTGTGGTTCCTCATGAAGGTGTTGAGCACATTTACGTAGGAGACCTGTGTGGCGCAGCAGAAAAAGCTGACCAGAGGCCCCCAGGTGTACCTTGGTCATTGTGCGGTCATCTTCCCATCTTTCCACATTGCTGTCCTCTGCATTCATTCCATCCATGACCTTTCTGTCTTTCTACTCTAATTCTCACCATGGCAATGATGCTCCGTGCTTTCTTGTTCACATTCATCACAGTAAAGACCCAGACACTCACGGCTTCTTTCCCCAAAGCCCAACTGGCCTCACCTCAGCCACCTCTGTGGACCAGCAAAAGAAACCAGGGTACTTGGTGAAGAGTGGCTTGGGGTCTCAGTGATATAACAGCACTGGGGACACTCCTTTGGGAGGTGCAATGTGAAAAACGTATAAGGAAGTTTTTGTTATTGTGACGGGCTTGTTAGCCTGGGCCTGGAGCCGCAGGTGGAAATGCCACACTTCCTGCAATACTCATCACAGTCCCGGAGCAGGAATGTTGTACTGAAAGTGCCACTGGTCCCCTGAGAAGGCCGAGGACTGGTAGGGTTATACTTCTGGGTCTGGCGCGTGCTCTCCTCCACCTCAGGCCTGTGGAGAGGGCGTGGCAGCTGGGATCTTGGTCAGAAGGAAGGACTAGCTGGGAGCTAGACTGGTGTCCTCCTGCTCCTTTACCTCCCCTGCTTCTCTCTTCACATGGCCAACAGAGATGGACTCCACCGGTGCTCAAGTCTATCTTCCACGTGCTTGGGAACTTCTGGGCCTTGTCTCCTTTCCGTCTGCAGCCAGAAGTCTACAGAGCGATGGAATTTACTCTTTTTCCAATTCTAATATGGAACGTTCTGTGCAAATGGAAGTGGTGATATGTTCTCACTGGGATACAGTGGATCACACTGAGGGAATGTAAAGTCCCTGGTGACTGGACCCTGGCATTCTGCTTCGGCCACTCGTTAGCTCTTTGAAGTTGAGCAAATTATATTATATTATTTAAAATGTCTTCCTTTGTTACGGATTAAAAACTGGTGGTCAACTTAACGCCAGCTGGATTACATCAGCATGGTGCTGAGCATAGATGTTTCACCTGAGGAAAGCTGCCAGCATAAATAGAGACACAGGGAAGGAGAAGCTATTCACGTTAGTGCGTCAGGTTAGTGCGTTAAGGTATTAATGCGTTGAGGCGTTGTAGGTTTTCCTGAGTTGCTGTTTGAGCCATTGGTTCTTCTGGAGAAGCTCTGGTTCTCACATTGAGTATTGCTTCCTGGCTCCAGAGGGGAAGACATGTGCTTCTTGGTCTCTAGGATGAACTTGTCACACTGGCTTCCTGGCATGTACTCAACTGTGCTTGTCAGAGGAGGAGCTTGGGGCCTTAGGGTTAGGGTTAGGGTTCTGTCGCTGAGGATGGCTGTGGTGCTTTTCAGGGCAGCCTTGGTCTTTGTTGTGAGTGTGACTTCTCGGCTCCAGTGTAGAAACCTCAACCTACCAGCACAGCTCCTTCACCCCGCTGGCATAGACTTTCTGGCTTCCACCGCTAGCCTTTGGGCCTTCCCAGCATGGATCCGTAAAAGAGGTTGGTGTGAGTTCTTCTTGTGGGCTCTAGACCTCCAGTTGGACTCGTGGGAGGCATTGTGGTGAGCTCTGGGTCTTCTTCTGGACTCATGTGGGACATTGCTGTGGGATTCAGACCCTTGGCTAAATATTCTATATCTTTAGTGTTGTGGATAGATTTCCTGCATTTTCTTGTGTTAACTCTGTGTGACCATCCTAAAATAATATTATAAACTCCATGTCCTAATTCTAATTATTCTCTGTATAACCCCTGACTACAACATCTTCTAAAAGGGTAAAAATAGTAGCTACTTCAAAAATCATGTAAGTCATAATAAAACATGTAGTAGCCAGATGGGGTGGAGCGCACCTGTAATCCTGGCACTCAGGAGCATGAGGCAGGAAGATTACTGCAAGTTCAAGGCCAGCCTGGGCTAAGTAGCAAATCCCCATGCCCAATACAGAGACAGCAGTGAATATAGCTCAGTTCCAAGATCCTGAGTTCAATCCCCAGTGCCACAAACACAAAATGTGCATGGTGGAAGACCTGGTGCTGGTGAGCACTGCCTTGGTTTTGTGTGCCCTAGAAACCAAGCTGGAGGCAAGGATGTGGGGTGACATGGTTCATATAGAGGTGATCCCAGGGAGCAGGAGGAGCGACACCGGGAACGAAGCACCGCCCACCTCTGGGAGCATGATGGGGAGACCTGCTAGAATTGTGTACCCCAAGACGGGGAGGCAGAAGGGTTTCTGCAGCCAGGCTAATCTTTCCTTGATGAGGGGGTTACCCCATGAGCATTGCACCTCCTGCAGCTTTGGAGAAGGCCTGGGCAGAGAGCATACCCTGCAATCTGCACCCCACTATGGTGTTCCGAACCCTGAGATAGTGGCACACAGAGCATCTGATTCAAGTGCTCAGTGTATTGTAGCTATTGTTTCTTTAAGTATCAAAATAGACTAACCGAGTGCTTTTAATACCTTATGGTATGGAAGAATTACCTGGGGATCTTGTTAAAATACAGATTTTGATTCAGTAGGTTTGGGTGGGCCAGAGTTCTACATGTTAACAAGATCCCAGGTGGTACTAATAGTAAAGATTTATTTAATTGATACACATTTATCAAGCACTTCCTATATTGTAGTTACCAGGTCAGATACTGGCAAAAAACTTTTGTGGTAGACTGGATTATAACCTTCCAATGACACCCATATTGCAATCCCTGGTCTTTGAATATGGTACCTTCTGGAGTGAAAAGAGTGTTTCAGATGTTCCAAGCTGAGGATCTTGAGATGGGACAGTCACTTGCATTACGACAGTTAGCCCAGTATAATCACAAGGATCTTGTGAGAAAAAGGCAGGAGCCTGGAGCAAAGATGTCACCGTCCGAGCTTTGAAGATGGTGAAGTGGTCAGAAGACGCTCATATAAACATGAACAAAACGGGGTCTACATCACTCAGGATAGTTTACTGTAAGCGATGGTAACAAATCCCCAAGTCTCAATTGCAGGAGCTAAAAATGATTTGTTTCTCGCTCACGACACATTTTACACAAGGATCAGCTGAGGTATTGACCAGTCAGGACCTAGGCTGATGGACCAGCCACCATCGGGAACATTCAGGTCGTGACTTCCAGGCGTATCTCACACGTTACACTCCTCCCTAAAGGGGAAAAAACAGCACAATTCCGCCACGTGCCCAGAAGTTAGCTAGAAATATGACTGAGTAAGCTCCTTTTATGTATGGGAACTCTGAGATGTATGGCAGCTATGAACTCTGGGTAAACTACTTAAAAAGGTAGCGCCCCCTCTTTCTTTTTGAAACAACGTTTGGTGCTGGAGATCAGACCCAAGGCTCTGCGCATGGCTGATGAGTGTTCTACCACCGAGCTGCTTCCCTGCCCTGTAAAAAACAATTGGGTAAAAATTTGGAATATTTTTTTTTTATGACCTCAGGAAAATGAATAGGCAGATAGTAGAAGAGAATTGATATTTGGAAGAAGTAGTGACCTGAAAAGAAGTTCCTGGGTGAGAGAAAAGGGGGCATATTGGTCAAAAGATGCACTTTTATTTAAAGGTGAGCAAGCTCTGGGCTTGTAAGCTTTGGTGATGATGGGTGGTGATGGGTGTATTAATTGGATTGTGTTATTATACTGTACACATGCTTACATATATATATAAAGTCACATTATATACTTTGAATATGTATATATAATCTTTGTCAATTAAATATTTAAAATTTTTAAAGAGACAATTTCCTGCTCATTACAGCTTTAGGACTTAGAGTAGGTCCCAATTAAAATGGTTAAAATGCTGACAAACTGCATGTGCTCACACACAGTCTTACTGGCTTGGAGATCAGGTTCGGAGGCCCCTCAGCTGGTGGAAAGTAGAGAAAGAATTCCAGTCAAGTGGGGCTGGAGAGGAGACAGGTGGTAACGGATGTGTGATTCACAGTGCCCAGGATATATCCCAGACGGGCTCATGCGGTGAAAGAGAAAAACACGACCTGCTCCCTGCGGGAACGACACTCAGTGGGGCTCAAGCCCGAGAGAACCTACATGTTGGATCTTTCAGGAACGGATGTTGATTCTGCTTGTGATGGAAGAAAAAGATGCTTGTAGTGAGTGGCTAGAAAACCCCAGCAGAGAAATAGAAACTTGAAAAAAAGAAAAAAAAAGAAAAACTGAGTGGAAATTCTAGAATTTAAAAATACATCTGAAAGATTTATTGCATAGGGTTATCAGCACATGCAGACGACAAAGGGAAGCCAGTGAACTTGATGACAGCTCAAGGGAAACCACCCAGCTAGAGAACAGAAAGGAAAAAGGAACCTGGGGGGGCAGGGAAAAGATCAGGAAATCTAACATATGTCAGGGAGTAGCAAAAGGGGAGGGGAGACAGTGGGCCAGTTGGTGCAACGGAAGAAATACGATAGTCTTCTTTTATTTGCAATTTTGCTTTCTGAAGTTTCCATTAGCCATGGCCCATCTGTAAGAAAGGTGAATACAATTAAAAAGATATTTTGAGAAAGAGGGATTGGTATAATTGTCCCATTTTATTGTTGTTGTTAATCTCTTACTGTGCCTAATTTATAAAGTAAGTCTTATTGTAGGTTTGTATGTGTAAAAAATTAATATATTTAAGATTGAGTACTAGCTGGACATGGTAATGCACATCTGTAATCCCATCACTTGGGAGGCTGAGGCAGAAGGATCGTTGTGAGTTCGACACCAGCCTGGGCTACATAGTGAGTTCAAGACCAGCCTCAACTGCATAGCAAGACCCTGTCTAAAAAAGAAAAAACAAAGCGAAGCAGAAAAGATCGCTTGCTATCTGTGGTTTTAGGCATCCACTAGGGAACTTGGGATATATGCACTGCAGGCAGGGGAGATTATTGTCCTATTGAGCAAAACTTGACAGACTCCAAAAGGTCAATGAATCCAAAGCAGGATCCATGCAAAGAAAATCACACCATAGTCAAATTCTGAAGACACAAAGATAAAGGGAAAATTTTAAGCTGCCAGAAAAAGTTATATCATATCCAGAGGAATGATGGTTTGAATTCCACTGTCTTCTCCTCCCAAGCAGAGGATGGCATCTCAAAGTACTGAAAGAATGAACTCCTGTCAATCCAGGATTCCATCTCTAGTGAAAACATCCTTCAAGAATGAAAACAAGATGGGCGTGGTGGCGCACATCTGCAGTGCCAGCATCAGGAGGCCGAGGCAGGAGGATCGCTACAAGTTTGAGGTCCAGCTAGGTCACATAGTGAGTTCAGGGTCAGCCTAGAATACATATGTGAATCCTGTGTCAGAGAGACAGAGAGAGAGACAGAGACAGAGAGAGGGAGAGACAGAGAGACAGAGGGAGGGACAGAGAGACAGATAGAGGCAGAGAGAGACAGAGAGAGGGAGACACAGAGAGAGAGAGACAGAGAGAGGGAGACACAGAGACAGAGGGAGAGGGAGAGGGAGAGACAGAGAGGGAGAGACAGAGACAGACAGAGACAGAGACAGAGAGGGAGAGACAGAGACAGACAGAGACAGAGAGGGAGAGACAGAGACAGACAGAGACAGAGAGAGAGGGACAGAGAGACAGAGATGGAGAGAGAGATGGAGAGAGGGAGAGACAGAGAGACAGAGACAGAGAGACAGAGAGAAATGAAGCCAAAATAAACATAATCTCAGATTAAAGAAAAAAGAGAATTTGCCACCAACAGATTTACACTATAAGAAGTTTTTCAGTTTGAAAGAGAATAAAACTTGATGGAAAATAGAAACCTTAGGGAGGAATGAAAAGCGTCAGACACTGTAAAAATCTGGATACACAACCTTGGGTTCTGATAGAATTTTCTTCCCCTCAATGCTCAGGGTTCCCCTCATGTAGCTAGGCAAGCAGCTACCAGTGAACTGTATCCTCAGCCCTTTTAAAAGTTTTAATTTTCAGATAGGGACTTGATAATTTGCTCAGGCTGGCCATGAAATTGTGATTCTCCTGCCTCAGTCTGCAGATAGCTGGGATTACAGATGTATACCGCCATGCCTGGCAGAACACTTACTTTAATACACACATTATCTAAATTCAAAGCTATAAGATCATCTTGTGGGGTTTACGGTAGTGAAAAGGTACTACATATGGAAATCCTAGCATAAGAGATTAGGGGAAGGTAGACTCATGTATTCTTAAAAGTTTTTTCCTTCCTTTTCTTTTTAAAAATTTTATTGGTAGGGCTGAAGTTATAGCTAAGTGTCATAAGTACCTGCCTGGCAAGCACAAGGTCCTGAGTTCAATCCCCAGTACTAAACAAACAAACCCCAAACAAACAAACAAAATGCCCCAAATATCATTTCTTAGTGGCCAGGGATTTAGCCCTGCGGCATAAACATTTGCCTGGCAAGTGTGAGGTCGTGGGTTTGATTCCTGGTACTCCCTCCCCAAAAATTATTGATTGATTCCTGGTACCCCAAATAAGTTTTGAAAAATAAATAAAAATTCTGTTGGTACATTTGAGATAGACATAATGATAACAACCATCATATGGAATTTGTTCCTGTACATGATTTTCTTCCCATTCCCCTCCCCTCTGACCCTCCTTATCTATGAAACCTTTGTTTCTATTTTCCCCTTCTATTCTCTCTTGTCCTTTCCTTCCTTTCCCTCTACTCTCATCCTTGTGTCCCTTCCCATTTGAACATTTGCTTCCCATTTCCCAATATCTATTATATATTTTGGTTCTTATTTATGCTTTTGGTTTCTCACATCAGAGAGACAGTGCAGTATGTAAATATGTGTGTTCAATTTATTTCACTTAAAAGTATGCTCTCAAAGTGCATCCATTTACCTAGAAATATCTCAGGCGTGTCTTTCTTTATGGCAGGGCAATATTCCATTGTATAAAAAACCCCTGCATTTTCTTTATCCATTCATTGATTGACAGGTATTTGGGCTGTTTCCAAGATTTCGCTATTAGAAACTGTGCTATTATAAACACGGATATGTATGTATTGCTGTGGTATGATGCTTTTACTTCTTTTGGAAGATACCATGAAGGGAAACAGCTGGGTCAGATGGAAACTATTTTTCTGAAGAATTTCCATACTGATTTCCATAGTGGTTACACCAGTCTACACTTCGACCAATAGTAGATTAGGGTTCCTTTTTCCTCACAGCCCCACCAGCATTGGTTATTGGTTGATTCTTTGATAATCATTCTTTCTGGAGTGAGATGAAATTTCAGCATTGTTTTAGTTTGCATTTTTCTAATGACCAGTGATATCGAACATTTTTTCATGCATTTATTTACCATTTCATGCATTATTTGTCATCTGAGAAGTGTCTATTCATATCATACTCCCAGTTTTGGGTTGGGTCTTTAAACTTGGGGAGTCAGGCTTCTTTTGAGTTTAATATATTCTAGATATTGGTCCTTTATCTGAGGAATAGCTAGCAAAATTTCCCCCTACTCTGGGGATTGTCTTTTCACTTTGTTAGTGGTTTCTTTTGCTCTGAAAAATCTTTTTAATAAGATGAGATGCCAGATGTTGGTTCTTTGTGATATTTCCTGTGTGGTTGGGGTTTTGCCTGTCATCTTTGCCTACACCACTGTCTTCAAGTGTTCTACCTGGGCTGGGGATTTAGCTCAACGGCATAAGTGCCTGCCTTGCAAGCATGCAGTCATGAGTTCAATTCCCAGTACTGATTAAAAAAAAAAAAAAAAAGGAGTTTTACCTATTGCATCTTCCAACAGAGTTAGTTTTTCTGTTTTAATATTTAGAACTTTGACCCATCTTAATTTTAGTTCAGTGCATGGTAAAAGACATGGGTCTAGTTTCTAGACATGGGTCTAGAGTCTTCAGCACGTGGAAAGCCAGTTTTTCCAGCCTCATTTCTTCCAGTGAGGGTGTTATCCCCTTGGTCAAAGATAAGATGGCTGAGTGTGTTTGAAGTTATTTATACATCTTCTGATCTGTTCTTTTGATCCTCAGGCCTGTTTTTCTTTTCTTTTTGGCCAGTGCCATGCTGTTTTTATCACAATAACTTTGTAGTACAATTTCAAGTGAGGGATTGTGATGTCCCCTCCCTTTTCTTTGTTGTCCAGAGTTGCTTTTGCTCTTCTAGGAGTCTTTTGGTTCCAAATGAATTTTAGGATTATTTTCTGTAGTTCTGTGAGCTATACTATTGGTGTTTTGATTTGGGATTACATTAAATCTGTTTAATGGTTTGGAAGTATGGCCATTTTCACTATATTGTTCTTCCTATCCAAGAACAAATGATATCTCTCCGTTTTCTGACATCCCCTTTGATCTCTTTTTTCAGAGCACTGTAGTTCTCAATGTAAATGTCTTTTACTTCTTTCATTAGATTGATTCCTAGGTATTTATGTCTTTCGGATGCTATTGTGAAAGATACTATTTCCCTCATTTCTATCTCAATGAATTTATTTATGCACAAGAATGATATTTATTTTTGAACGTTGACTTTGTATGTAGCTACACTACTGAGTTTGGTTACTAAACCTAGCAGTCTTTTGGTGGAGTTTTTGGGGTCTTCTTTGTAGAGTATCATGTCATCTGAAGATAATGATAATTTAACTTCTTTCTTTCCTGTCCTTATTTCTTCTCTTTCTCTTGTCAAATTGCTCTAGCTAATATTTCCAAAACTATATTGCATAAGAGTAGTGATAGTGGACATCCTTGTCTTGTTCCTAATTTTAGAGAAAAAGATTTCAGTTTTTGCCCATTTAGTATGATACCTGATGTTGGTTTGATGTTGGTGTTTATCGGATTGAGATAAACTATTCCAATTTTCTGTAGAGTTTTCTGTAGAGTTATTCCAATTTTCTGTAGAGTTTTATCATGAATGAATGTTGGGCTTTATCAAATGCTTTTCTGCATCTATTGAGATATCATATGGTTTTTGTCCTTGGCTCTGTTAATGCAGTGTATACATTTATTGATCTGCATATGTTGAGCCATCCCTGTGACCCTGGGATGAATCTTTCTTGGTCATGGTTTATAAGCTTCCTGGTGATTGGCTGCATTCTGTTTGTCAGTATCTTATTGAGGATTTTAGTCTCTATGTTCATAGGGAAAGTGACCTGCAGTTCTCTTTCTTAGTTTGGTCCTTCTCTGGTTTTGGAATCAAAGTAATGCTTGCTTCCAGGAATGAACTGGGAAATATTGCTTGTTTTTCAATTTCATTAAAGAGTTTGAGTAGTGGTAGTATTAGGTCTTCTCAAAATTTCTTGTAGAAATCAGCACTGAATCCAACAGGACTTGGGCTTTTTATTGTTGGTAGGTTTTTAATTACATCTTCAATTTCATTGAGTGATATTGGCTTGTATAGAATTTTTATATCTTCTTGATTCAGCTTTGGTAATTTGTATGTATCTAAGAATCTGTCTACCTCTTCTGAATTTTCCATCATATTACTATATAGGTTCTTGAAGTAGGTATAGATTATCCTTTGGATTTATGCAGAATCTGTTGTGATTTCACATTTTTTCATTCCTAAGTGAATGAATTTGAGTCTTTTATTTTTTTGATAAAATTAGCTAAGGGTTTGACAATTTTATTTAATCTTTCAAAGAACCAACTGTTTAATCCATTGATTTTCCTTACTGTGTTCTTAGTCATAATTATAATAATTTCTTCCCTGATCTTTATAATTTCCTATCTTTTATGAGTATATGTGCTGCCAAAGAGAGCACTTGTCCCTCTTATGAGCATTGGGCTTGACTTGCTCTTCTTTTTTCTAGAAACTTGAGGTTGAATATTTGGTTGTTTATTTGATCTTGCTCTATTTTTCTGTTTGTTGTTTTTTGAGACAGTGTCTATGTAGTTAAGGCTATCCTTGAACTCACTATGTAGCCCAGGGTAGTCTCAAATGTTTAGCAATCTCCCTGCCTCAGCTTCCCAAATGCTGGGATTACAGGTGTGAGCCACCATGTTCAGCTAGTTTTCTGATACGAGAATTCATGGCTATACATTTCTCTCATAGGTCTGTCTTCATTACATGCCATAAATTCTGATATGTTATATCAGCATTATTGTTTAATTGTAGAAACTACCTAATTTCTTCTTTAATTTCATCTGTGACCTATTGGTTCAGGAGGGTATGTTTCCATATGTTTATGAAGTTTTTGTGTTTTCTTTTGCCACTAATTTCCAGTTTCACTGCACTATGGTTTGATAATATGTACGGGATAATTCCAGTTCCTTTGCATTTACTCAAGCATGTTGTACTGGGGTGTTGTCTATTTTGAAAAATGTCCCATGTGCAGCTAAGAAGAACATGTATTCTGATTTTGCAGAATGGAGCACTCTGTTGATATCTACTAAGTCCTTTTTTCAGTAGTTGGATTTAGTTCTGATATTTGTTTATTAATTTCTTGTCTTGTTAATCTATTTGTGACAGTGGGATATTACAACTGTATTAGTGTTCATTTGATTTTTCAGGTCTGTTGTTTGGCATATACTTGGGTTCACTGGTATTTGGTGCTTATATATTTATTATTGTTATCTCTTCCTCTTGGATTGTTCCCTTTATAAGTTTGTAGTGACCTTGTTTCTCTTGATCAGTCTTGGCTTGAAATGTACTTTATCTGCAAATAGATTAGGTACCCCTGCTATTTTCCAGGTTCATGTAGCATGGAGTATTATTCTCCATTCTTTGTCTTTTAATCTATGAATTTGTTTTTTAATCAAATGTGTTTCTCGTATTGTTGGGTCTTGCTTCTTAATCTATTCTGCCAGTCTGTTTCTTTTGATTGGTGAACTGAGACTATTAACATTGATGGTTATTATTGATATGTGTTGATTTATCTTTGTTGTGTTATTTTCCTATTGTTGACTCTCATTTTTTCCTTTCTGTTTAATTGCCTGACTTACCTGGTGGATGTATTCTGTTGTGGTCCATGGAGTTGTAATCCTTGTTAGCTCTTTCTAGAATATCCTTCAGAATATTTTGGAGCACTGGTTTTGTGGTCATGCATTTCCTCACATATTCTTTGTCCTAGAAGTATCTTATTTCTCTATCAATTTTTAAAGATGATTTTGTGTATACATCAATCTGGGTTGGTGATGGTTTTCTTTTAGGACTTAAAATACTTCACTAAAGCTCTGCTTGGTGTGAAGATTTGTGTTGAGAAGTCATGTGTGATTTTGATGGGCTTTCCTTTTCAGTTGATTTGTTTCCTTTATAGGTGATTTTTTTCTTTAGTGGCTTTTAATATTCTGTTCTTGTGCTGAATTTCTAGAACCTTGAGTATTATATACCTTGGTGTAGTTTTTTTTAATCATGGCTAATTGGAGTTCTATGTGCTTCAGTTATATATATGTCAAATTTTTTTTACCATGGTGGGGAAATTTTCTACCATTACCTTTTTTGTGGGTTTTTTTGTTGTTTTTTATTTTGTTTTATTTTGTTTTGGTTTTGAGATAGGGTCTTGCTATGAAGTCCAGGCTGGTCTTGAATTACTTATGTAGCCCAGACTGGCCTCAAAGTCACAGCAATCCTCCTGCCTCAGCTTCCCAAGTGCTGGAATTATGGGCATGTGCCACCATGCTCAGCTCTCTGCTATTACTTCTGTGAACAGGGTTTTATGTCATTTTCACCATCTCTTGTTTTTTCATTGACTCTAATCAAACATATGTTATTCTTTGCATCACCTAGCAGCTGTTGGATTTTTTGTGGCCCCTTGCTATTTTAAAGAAATCTTTCTTTTCATGATTGCTAACTGCAATCCTATCTTCTGTAACTGTAATTCTATTCTCATATTGGTTCATTCTGCTGCATATATTTTTGACAGAATTTTTACTATCCTGTATATCTGTTTGAATCTGTTTCATGGATTGAATTTTTTTCCTATATTGATCATTCATGGTTTCCATCATTTCTCTCAGATTCTCTATCTTTTAAATCTTTACCTGCTCTATATTTACTAACCATGTCTTTACTCATGGTCACCATCTCTAGTTATTTGAGAAACTATTTCTGATTTGAGTTTTTCTATATCATCATTCACTTTCTTTGTTACTTCTGCTGTTACCATTTCAGAGAGCACAGGTTGGTGGCTTTTGAACTCTTCCACCTCTATTGCCTTCTGGGTTTACCTTTAGCAAGCTGGAAGTCTGGCATTGAGTCTCGTTTCTATGTCTTCTCATTTTATATTTTTTCATCAAGTTTTGGGGATGAGAAGTTGCTGCCTATGTGGCCTGGTTCTTTGGCACTGCCCTCTAGTACTAGTTATGGTCCTCAGGCAATCTCAGTCTTGGTTAACCATGAAGAATAACTGGTTAGGACAACTATATCATCTTGGCTGAAATAATACAATGAGTAGTAATAATAGCATGAAACACAGCCTAGAAAATGACAAATTGTGGCCACCATTAATTTGCCACCTTTAACTATATGAACTATATTTGTGATTATATAGCAAAATCTAAAACAAACCAGAAAATTGTGTATGGTAAATATTACCTCAACATGATGATTTTACCCAGAGGGAGAAAACTTAAAATGGTTCATGTGAAAAAGTAGAGAAATAGAAGAAAAGGAAGAGATTAGAAGCAAGGCTGGAGGACAAAGAGAGATTGCCTAAGCTTTTGGAAACTGGAGAAGAAGACAGAATGGCAAGAGAGACAGAAATAATAAAAACAAGGCCAGTAGGAAACAACAACAACAATAAAAATTAAAGAGAATATTTATACTAGTATTATAAAATAAGAACAATCCAATAAAGAAAAAAAGCAAAGAAAAAAAAGGAAGAAGCAAAGAAATAAAAAGTGTCCACTTTAGGTTGTGTTTCTGCTGGCAGGCAAAGTCGGCAGATAGTGCCCAGATCCACGTTGATTGATCCCAGCAAGCATGCCGTAGATGCATGGCAGGGTAGCTGATAATCCCACAAGGCTGCCTCTTTAGTGTCACTGAAGTTCAGGCTGGTTTCTGGCTGTGAGGCTGGAACCTGAACTGTTCAGCCTGCAACACTCCACGTGCCTCCTGCCAGCTTGAACTCAACTCCTCCCCATTTTGACAATGGGAGCCTCCAGATCCTAGAATCTCAGGGAATCAAATTTGCTCTGAGTTTCGGGCTCTGCTGTCCTCTCTCCAGGATGGCAGTTAGCCTATCACTCCCACCTGGGGGATGTTTGAACACACATAGCTCACCAGCCACTGCAGCCTGCTCTGTCCATCACTCCGTTCCACTGGTTCATTTCTCTGTGCAGGTCTTTGCCGTTGCCAGGAGTCACCAGGTGTCTGCATGATCAAGCTGCTCTCCCATGCAGCAAGCCAGAGCTCAGGGAGAAAATGCCACTCTCCATTTCCTTTTTCTGTGTTGAGGTCCCTCTCTTTGCCCTCTCCATTGTTTCTACTCTTGCTTCAGATCCTTCTCTCTTTCTTCTCTTCCTCATGTTGCTACATCCCAGCATCTGGACACCAAATCTTGGAGAGGTTTTTCCTCTGTGGTGCACCACTCTGCTACCTTCCCAGAAGTCACCCCGCTCCCCACTTTTTTTTTTTTTTGCAGTGCTAAGGATTGAACCCATGGCCTTGTGCATGTTAGGCAAACACGCCACCACTGACCTACATTTCCAGCCCTATTTACAAATTAATTGTTCCTTGAGACAGGGTCGCTAAGGTACCCAGACTGGCCTTAAATTTCTAATCTTCCTGCATAACTGGGATTACAGGTATGCACTATCATGCTTGCTACAAAGTATCTAAATTTTATGAGCAATAGAATTTTAACTTAAATAAATGTATTTGATGTACATCAAAATGACTGCCATTGTATATGTTCCCCCAAAAGTTCACAGCATGTGGAGGAAACCCACATGTGGGGATTACAGCACAGTATTGTATGCACAATGGGCAAGACTTTACAAAGATCCTGGAACCTAGGGAATCAAATTTGTTTTCTTTGGGGGTAGCAAGGTGAGGAATGGAAGTTATATTTGATCTGGGTTGTGAAAGATGATTGGAAGATGAAAAAGAAAAGAAAGATCCCCCCCCAGATGGCAAAGGTGTGAGAGTGAGGTGGTTCAGAGCATGGGTTAGCACTGATGGTCATCCAGGGTCATGTCTGGGAGTCGTCCGAGCAGAGAACCTGTCAAGAAATGTCTTGTCTCAGTCCATTTGTGCTGCTATGGGAAAGTAGCCAGATTGGGAAATTTGTAAATAACACACATTTGCATCTCCCCTTTCTAGAGGTTGGGAGCTGCAGGTTCAGGCTCTGGTGAGTGCCAGACATCCATTTTTGACGTGGTGCCTTGCATGCTATAGCTTCGTGTGGCTAAAGCACAGAAGAGCAAAATACAGTTAACCCACCTCCTCCAGCCCTTTTATCAGCACCCTGATCCTATATAAGGCTTAGCTTTATGCTTTATGCCCTTTCTAGAAGGCCCATTTCTTAATTCTATCCCACTGATCATTGAGTTTCAACGTGTGAACTTTAAAGGACATAGTCAGAGTTCAGCAGATCTCACCTGGAAAGATTCCTGTAGGGGCTGGGGATGTAACTCAGTCGTCAAGCACATGCCCAACAGGTGCAAAGTCCTGGATTAGATCCTCAGCACAGGGGAAATGAAAAGATTGCTGTGGATAAGTGTGGAGGAAATCTGAGGCAGACAGAGCCTAGAAGCCAAAATCCACTGGAGGAATCATTACAGAGAATGATGAGGGCCTGGACAAAGGCCATCAAAGTGGGGCTGGATATGAGGGGCTGAGGGAGGGGTGGCGGCCAGCAGCATTAGCTGGGCTTAGCAATGGACCGAACATTGGGAGGAACCCAGAGTAAAGCTTCAGGCTCCCACATCTGGGCACTGGGGCCATCAGCAAAGATAGAAATCTCCCGAAAGAGTTTACAGTCATGTAAAGGAGAAGATCGCTGGTAAATTGAGAAGGGAACATCTCCAGAACCTAGGAAGAAAAAGGAAGCTGTGTTTTCCTTTGTGGCAGAAAGAAGGGGGTGAACCTGGCTAATAATTGGAGAAATTTGGAGGTAGTAAAGAGAGAAAAAAACGGGGATTCGTGCATCTGGGCATCAGGGTGTCTGTCTCATTTGTGAGGTGGGAGTGTGCAGTTGGTGTAAATGTAGGGAATATGGCAGAGGGCACAGGAGAGGGACTAGGGCTTGGAATGCCATTGCTGGATGAAAATCCTTGCTTGTAACTCTGGGTGCTATGGCAGCTTCTCTCTGTTCAAAGAATGAGGTGACTCTGAATGAGCATAGTCACTTCTGTATTGTTTGGGGAATAATGACAAGAAAAAAACCTGCACATGCTGAGCATAGATACAGTGTTTTGTCCAACATTTTCCATCTGTGGTTGGTTGAATCCAGATGTGAAATCCACAGATCCACAGGGCCAGCTGTGTTCATAAACGGAAGGTTCGCACAGCCGTAGCAGCTGCTGCCGGGTGATGGGAAACCATGCATTCGTGGGGTTTTAAAATACCTTTTGTTTATTTCTTATTACAAAACAAATATGCTTTTGTTTTAGAAGAGTTTGAAAATACAGAGAAACAAGAAGAAAAGAAATAAAATCAATCATGCCCCTCAAGCCAGAGCAGTAAGCAGTTCATGTCTTACTGTGCATCCGTTTTCTGCCTTTATATGCACATGCAGACATTTTTTAAAAAATGAGAATGAGATTAAGTTGTCTGTATTTTTCACAGCATCTTAGCTACACCTTTCTATGAATGTTTTCTATATTACTTTACATTTTTGCACCTTAACATTTAAACAATAATCTCTTTTTAAATAAACTCCATTGAACTCCAAGGGTTCAAAATTCAAAGCCTATAAATGGATATGTAATGGAAAAATCTTCTAACCTTGTATCTTAGCTAACATTACCTTTCCTGGAAGCAGAAAATACTGTTTTTTTTTTCAAATCCTTCCTAGATATTTTATGTATATCCAAACAAATATGTTTATCTCCCCCACATTTATACCCAGATGGTTATCGTGTTTTTCACTTTGCTTGATAATAAATCTTCACATCACTACATGAAGGTCAACTACATATGAACCTTTAATATATGATTTTCTCATGTTTAAAGATCATTGGAAAGCCAGGGAAGGTGGCGCACTCCCGTAATCCCGTCACTCAGGAGGCTGAGGCAGGAGGATTGTTGCAAGTTCAAGAACAGCCCAGGCTACAAAGTGAGCGCACGGCCAACCAGAACTGCATAGTGAGAGCTTGTATCGAAAAGACAAAACAAAACAAAACAAAAACCCACTGTAGAACTCCCACGTGCACTTTAATTTATTAAAAAATTCCTTCCTGCTCAGCATTCAGCTTCCTCTGAATCTTTTGGCATTTATTCCCCCCTCTAAAACCAACCAACCAGCCAACAAACAAAACTATAGTGAATAACTTTCACTTTGGGGTAATACATCTATAAATCTAATTGCTGGGTGAGATGGTGCATACATTTGTAATTTTAATCCATGTCAAATTGACCTTCCCTAGAGTTTGCATCTGTTTAAAGTCCTACTAAAAATGTATAATAGTGCCTGTTCCTTTACATCCTTGTCAGTGAGTACATTAAAAATGTGTTTGGTGTTTGCCAACCTGGTAGACAAAAAATGTTCTTTCAAGACACTTTCAGTTTTTATTCTCTAGTTATGAGTGAAGCTGAAAAATATGCTTGAGAATTTTTGCTGTTTCCTCTCTTTTTTTTAAGCTTTTTTTGAGACAGGGTTTTTAATAGTGCAGGCTGGCTTTAAACTCACTATGTAATCCAAACTGGCCTGAAACTCTTGAACTCACAGCAGTTTCCCTGCCTTGGCCTTCTGAGAGCTGGGATTACAGGTGCACACAACCACATGTGGCTTTTTGGGTTTTTTTTTTTTTTTGGTACTGCTAAGAATTGAATCCAGGTCCTTTGCACTGAGCTGTATCTCCAGCCCTTCTTTAATTTTTAAATTTTGAGACAGGGTCTCACGAAATTGCTCAAACTGGGTTCAAACTTGCAATCCCCATGCCTCAGCCCCCCTAGGGTTCTGGGATTGCAGTGTACACCAACCACCACACCCATGTTGGGTTATATTTCTAGATGTCTTATTGTTTAAAAGGGCCTCCCACGCGCAGATTAAAATTGTCCCCTGGTTTTCTCTTGCATGCTTAACTTCATCAATCTATTAGAAGTGTTTTTCTGGAAAAAAAAAGTGTTTCTGGTATAATCTGTGAAGTGAAACCGAATTTTGCTTGATACTCTATTGTTTCACTCTTAAATGCTACCGTTATTTTTCATACATATAGTCACGTCCACTCTAAGCTTTATGTCTTTGTTTCTTTTTCTAATCTCTCTAAATTTTTTGAGACTTCTAGATACTTGCGAGGTGGAAGTAAAAAGAGTGGGCTTGTGTGTTCTCAATCTTACCTGAGTACAAATATGCTGGTGACCAACCACCTATGAACTGTCTCTTCTCTCTCCACAGAGTTTATGCCAATTTGAACTGTAGTGTATGGAGTTGTCTAGGAAACCATAAGTAATATATATGATGTTAGCAGTAGGTTTTTATAGTTCTTCTTTGAATTGAGACTTACCCTCTGTTGCTAGTTGGTGGAGTTATTTATCATGAATTTTGGTCTTTTATCTATAAAACTGATCATATGCTTTTTTTGGCCTTTATTCTGTTAAGGTGAAGATTTTTTTTTTGGTACCAGGTATCGCACTCATGTTCCCGATACACTTGTCAGGCAGACACTTGTGCTGCTGAGCTAAATCCCCAGACCAATGTGAAGAATTTTCTTAGTTTTGAATTGTTAAATGCATCTTCTGTTTTGGTCATGACTTGTTATCATTTTTATGTACTGCTTGCTTGATTCTATTTGTTAATACTTTGAGGGAATTTTGTATTTTATTCATGAGATACTGGTTTGCCATATTCTATTTTTACAATGCCCTTGGCATGTATTAACTTGAGAGACTACTTTTTTCATATAAACTCCCATTTCTGGATTACGTGTTATATTCTAATCCATTGATGTTTGTCTTTCCTATCTTGTTTAGTTTTGTTTCTTTGAGACAGATCTTATTGCATAACTAAGGTTGGCCTCAAACTTGCAGCAATTCTCCTGTCTCAGCCTCTTTAATGTTGGGGTCACATTGTGTATCAGCACACCCAGCTCAGTATTCTTAATAGATGTATTGTTTGGATATTTAGGAACTGGGTTGTTTCCAGTCTTCTTCTATTCTAGACAAAGCCTCAGCAGACAGCATTTTGACTGTATTTCTTGTGCACCACAATCATATCTTTATTATAATTCTTTAAAGTCACCTAACTTGGGCAATGAATACACATATGTTATGGTTTGAATTTAAATGCCCACCGTGACTCATGTGTTGAGTCTTGTTTACCATTTGGTAGGATTTTAGGGAAGTGATTTGATCATGAGGGCTCTAATTCAAATGGACTAATTCATTGATTCAATCATGCCTTGATGGCCTTATTGGGAGCTGATAGAAACCAGAGGTGGAGTCTACTTGAAGTGAGTACATCATGGCAGTATGACCTTGGGGACGGTGTCTGGTTCCTGGTCCCTTCCTCTCTGGCTCTTTCTCTTTCTCTGTGCTTTCTGGCTGGGAGAGCAGCTCTTCTCTGCCATAATTTCTGCAATGAAGCCAACTTACCATGGACTGAAACTTCTGAAACTATAAGCCAGGATAAAATTCCTTCCTTCAAGCTGTTAGTGTCAGGCATTTCATCAAAGCAACAAAAAGCTAAATAACACAGCACAATTTTAAGGAAATATTTTGGCATCTCATGTCTTTTCAGGAAAAATAGAAGTTATATTAGTTGTTTCAACCAGGAGACTTAATTTAAGGAGAGATCGCTATTTTTGGAAGAGCTAAAGGGACTAAAGGGGAAGATGGGGTAATCCCTTGAGCAGTAACTTCAGAAAGACACCGCTAAATCTAGGGCTGTAGAAATAAAGAGAAGGAGGTGGTCTCGCCAGAACCCACACACTCAATGTTGAAGGTGATGCCTGCATTTGAAATCACTGACATTTATACACTCACATGCCATAGAACAATATTTTGGTCAACAATGGACCAAGCATAGGACGCAACCCCATAATACTGTAAGCTGAGGTTTTCCTATTGCCTAGTGACCTTGAGCCATCAGCATCATTAAAGGACAATGCACTCCTCACATTTGTAGTAATGCCAGTATAAACACTGCACTGCCAATCGTATATAAAAACAGCACACACAATTACGTACACTACATAACATCTGATCGTGAGAATAATGACTGTTACTGGTTTATGTATTTAGTACACTAACCTTTCTCACTATCTTAGAGTAGACTCCTACTTATATAAATTTTTTTTTTAAGCTGAGCATAGCAGCGCATGCCTGTAATCCCAGGTTCTTGGAAGGCTGAGGCAGGAAGAGTGAAAATTCAAAGCCAGCTTTGATAACTTACTTAGACCTCATCTCAAAATAAAATTTAAAAACACCTAGAGATATAGCTCAGTGCTTCCTGGGTTCAATCCCTCTTACCACAAAAGAAAAAACAATACTGAAGAGCAAAGCAGAGTGTCACAACAGCAAGCTCATGCATTTCACATTGACTACTTCCTTTGATTGATTGCATTGTTTTCTCGTGTGCTTGATTTACTCTCCTCTCATTTTGCTCACAAAGGCCCTGAGAGCAGCAGGTTACACTACCTTCATTCCTGTGCAGCATGTGTACAAGGCAGTGCCATCTAGTTTGGTGTAAGCATATTCAATAATGACAAAAGTGCCGCAAGCCGGCTCTCAGAGTGTGGCCCCTGATTAAGCAACGGTTAATTTATTAGAATCACTGAAGCATGCTGGAACCAGTCACCCAACACTGGCAAGTGCTGGAGCCACTTCGGGGTGCTGCGCTGTGGTAGGAGGTGTCTAGAAGCAGAGAGGGATAAAAATGCCTCCTTCCTCTCTCCTTCCTTCCACATGAGTCTCTGCCATCAGCAACTCCCATCGGCTGAGCTTACCTAGAGGGAGGTGACAAGGATCTGGAAAGGGAGTTAGCGTACTTCGGCCCCTGATGACGCAGAGCAGCAGAGCTGTCCTCACAGACATTCAATTTGTGTGGCTGCCAGGGCATCACCCATAGAAGACGCCTGTGCTTGGTATAATGTTCCGCTGTCACTGCCTTGGAATGTTTAATACTTTTTGAACAAAGGAGTCTTTTGCTTTTATTTTGCACTGACCTTGCAAATGATGTCACTGATCCCACTGACCAGAGACTGGAAGGGCAGAGATGGTGCTGAGAGCAAAGAGGAACATGCCAGGGCTGCTGTGTGTGGCCAAATTTCTCTCCACAAAGTTTGCACCAGTTTGGGCATCCTACCAGTGTGGAGAGCTGCCCGGGGAGCCATTAATCAGTAATAGTACAGGCAAGTTCCTGTGATTTTCTCTCAGCAGCCCCTACATGTTCCAAGAGCCAGAACACAGAAGTCAACCAACTGGTTTTCCGGCCTCTCAGTTTAGAAGTCAGGCTATCAACCTGCCCTGATCTCTGTGTCTGGGTCTGACTGGGGGTGAGTATGCAGTCGGTCAGAAACTTCACATTATTGTTTTGTCTTTGCATATGTGGTGGTGTTTAAATGGGTATCATTACATTTGTCCCTTAATGCTCTCTTTTCTATATGTTATAGATACAGAGAAAACAGTGTATCAAATACTCATCAGCACTTGGGGTTTATGAGGGTTACAGCTCTGGGTTCCTGGATGTGTTCCTGGAGGTAGACGCCAGTCCGCTTGGCTCCAAAAAAGCCAGCAACAGTGAGAGATGGAAAAACATCCTCAGAGGAGAGTTGGCAGTTTTGGTAGAGTAGATAAGTTACGGCAAGGATCAACTATAATCATCTTATGGGAGGCAGGGGGAATGATATGGAAAGGAAGTAGAGGAATACCCCAGCGAATCAGAACCAAGACCTCAGTCCTTTAAGAAACAAGAACGGCCCACTTTGAGATATAGAACCTTCAGATACACTTGCTTCATCCATAACTGCCATGGAGAGCTAAAATGTGCTTGTTGCCAAAATACTTCTTTGAGTTAAAGCATGGCGCACACAGATGGTTGTCTAAAACTTCTTTTGAAGGAAATGATTCCTTCATTCATTCCTTAACTAATTAGGTGCTTGCTGGGTGCCAGCACTGCTCTTGGCCCGGGCATATGAGAACACCCCTCCCATGCTGTCCCATACCCTCCAGTCTGAAAGGGGGGAAAGCGGCGATGGCAGCACAGTGTGACGAAGGTTGTGACAGGAGAAATAAAGGATGCTGGGAAGAAAGCATAGTGCCCGGTCAGGACCCCAGGAAGGGGCTGCATCTGAACTTAGCAGCAGTTAACCAAGCAAGGAGGGCAAGGGGGCTGTTATGCTTGTGTCCAGATGTCCCCCCAAAGCCTCATGCAGTCATAGGTGGGGCTTTCTTGTAAGTGGGCAGATCTAGAGCATGTGATTGCTAGGATTAAGGGTGTGTGATTACCAAATCAGTACACTGATTGGTTTGACACCACCCTAATCCTCGCGCCTCAGATAGAGTATAAAAGAGGTGGAGAGAAGCTGCTAGGGCCTCTTGCTTTTTTTGCTGCCTTCTATCTGTGAACTGTTTCTCCTCTGCAATTCCTGTCTGCCTTGATGTATGTCTTGCCTAGGAGTCTGCCGATTATGGACTGAAACCTCTACAAACTGTGAGCCAAATAAATGTTTCCTCCTTCAACTTTGGGCATCAGGTATTTTGTCTCAGCAACAAAAAAGAAGTAAATAAGACAAGGGTGGGACACACAGTCCAAGAAGAGGCACAGCAAGTTCAGGGCTCCTGAGGTGAGCAATTGTGTAAAGTACTGAAGTGAACAAAGTCTGCACAGGTCCTGAATGTTCACGTGACCTTTATCTAAGGGCAGTGGCCAGCCATGCAGGTCATGGTTCAAGAAAGAGGTACAGGTTATCCTGTTATCCTGCAGAACGACCACTACTTCCTCAGCCTAGAAAATAGGCAGGTGGGAACAAGGAAAGGGAGTAAATCTAGAGCAGAGATGGAGGTATCTTGGAACAGGATAGTGAGGAAGGAATAGAGAAGCTGATAAGCCTTGGGAATCAGATTTGGTAGATAAGGGTGTTTCGGGGAGGGGGGGATAAAGATACCTGCTAGATTTCTGTTTTGGACACTTCTGCAAAACACGTTTTGTAGGCACAATGAAGCATTGGCTTTTGAAGAGTTGAGTTTAAGGTCTCTACGGGACAATCAAATGTAACTGTCTGGTAGACAATTGGATAATTATTAGCCACTAACTCCTTGCCTTAAATTACTTTGTTACCGATTAGCAACTAGTTTACTTGCAAAGTTCTAGAGGAATCAGATATAAACAATTTTATTTTGCTGAAGGAGAAAAGACTGAGCCCATAAAGAAATGTGTAGCATGGAAAAATACAAGGTCAATGATGGCGAAATTCGTAGAGCTTTCAATGCAACAAATAGCCCACTGCAGCACTTGTGCCATAGGTATGTCACTACTGCTTTAGGTCAGCCCAAGAGCTAAACATGCAATTATGTTGAGACAGTAAAGATCAAAGAGCCTCAGACGGTCTGGTCTGGTGGTGGCTGGCTCCTATAGTCCCAGCTACTTGGGAGGCTGAGTTTCACTTGAGCCCGGGAGTTCGAGGCCAGCCTGAACAGCATAGCAAGATCCTGTCTCAGCAGCAAGAGACTCTCAGTCCTCTCGTTTGTCAGATGTACACAGTGTTTTGGGGTTAAAAAAAACATGGCTCCCGATTTGTATTTGTTATCAATAATATTCCCTATCATAAACTGGTTTGTCAAGGAAGTTGCTAAATGGTTCTTTGCTTGAAACCAAATGGAGAAATATTAGTTCTCGTTTATTACTTACTTGGTGATTTGTTGCAGTACTGGGGATTGAGCTGAGGGAGTTTGCCCTGAGCTACATCTCCAGCCATGTTTACTTTTTGTTTTGAGACAGGGCCTTGCTAAATTGCCCAGGTTGGCCTTGAACTTGCAATTCATGTGCTTCTGCCTCCCGAGTTGTCTGGATGCACCACTGCAACCAGCTTACTTATTTAGTTAATTTTTGAATGAAAAAATTGTTACCCTAAAACAAAGTGAAAGACAGAAAACAAGAAAAGAAATTACCAACAAGTGGCATAACTTCTTAAGAGCTGTTACTGTGAAAAGCTACTATTGTGTAAGAGAAAATACAAAAGGAAGATGAATGAAGAACAGATGAATAGATGAATGAATGAATGAATGGGCTAATGATGAATGAGTAGTTGGTAGAATCTTCTGTTGGTAGGAACCTTTGTTCTTGGAGCTCAGCCTGGGCGCTGTGGGAGACCTGAAAGGGTGGAGGAGGTGGTGGAATACTGAAATGGGAGCCCAGGGTGCAGAGTAGAATACTAGGAGCACCCTAGTTCCCTCATATTGATGATTTGTGGACGGTCAGGGTGATAATATTGACACACTGAAGAACTTGTCTTGCTTTGTCATTTTGCAGGTTAGAAACTGTTTCTAGTCTTTGGTCTTTGGCTTTGTTTTTTGGGAGACGGGTAGCATAATTCCAATGGACATACACAAAGCTCTTCCTAGGACAATCTTAATGTCTGAGGTTCTGTTTCCTTGTCGGGTCAGACTTTCATTTTGGAGAAGATGGGTGATCATCAGGTGACCAGGGACAGGGCAGATGCTGCTGAGTGTGTGACTGAGAGGGAAGGAAAGCCACAGCTGTCCACGGCAGGGTCTTCAGTGATGCTGGAGTGCTTCCTGTCTGGTACAGTCTTTCTGATAAATGAAAAGTGTCTGCAGTAAAGAAGACCGAACCCTCGGGGTTCACAGCCATAGACTTGGACCGTGAGTCCCAGCCTCCTTGGTTATAAAGTTGGAAAACAAAAGCCAAATGAGTTGCTGTGGAGATAGCTCAGCTGCACAGCGATTGCCTGGCAAACACAAGGTCCTGAGTTCGATTCCCAGTTCTGCCCCCTCTAAAAACCCGAAGTGAATAAATGAGTAGGGCATGCAGTTCCACCCTCCCTCTTAGCCTTACATTTTACCTCATTCACTCATGACTCCTCCCTCGCTCGTGCACCAAATGTCCTAACAGTCCAGAGGACTAACCCTCTAAGTTCTAAGGACTCAGCTCGGAGGGAAATGACAACTTCTTCTCATGTCTTTGAAGAACTGTGTTTTGTTATAAGAACTCACACTAATGTAGTAGAAATGCTTTTGTTTGTATTTTTATATAACATTTTTATCACCTACAATTAATGATAAAGTTCCTACCCCAGGATGCTTGGCATGCAGGGCAGAAGCGCTGGCTTTATGTGGAACTCCAGCAGCGTCACCACCGGGTGACCACATGTGCGTAACTTGAGGCCCACATCCCGGGGAGTTCAAGAGCCGACTGACCTTTGAAGCCTTGTTTTAACATTTTAAGCATGTGTTTGCTGATCAACAGTCTGTCTCTCTTTCTTTGACTGGAAACCACAGGGCAGGATGATTCTACCCAACAAAGGGGTCATTAAGCAGTGGGTCACCTGAGGTCACCCTGTGATGGTAACTGGCCACCACCATTTCCTTTGGTCAGGCGCATAATTAGTGGCAAAGCTGAAAAAATGTCCCCTGCTTAGGAAGAACATGTGGGCCAACACTGAACTTTACAGCCTACAAAGCACAGCTTTGAGTAAACCTCTGGTTTAGCCCCATCCCTGCTCCCTTCCGCAGTGTTTTCTACGTGGCCAAAAACTTTTGTATCTTGAGGCTTAGTATGAGAATAAGATTTCTGTCAAGTTTGTTTTATAAGTTTGTGCTCCAATTACTATCTTTGCCTCAACGATACCAGTGATAGGTGAAATACAAAATGAGAAAACCAGGCAGACAGAGCTGTGTCCTGCAAAACGATAGGCAGTGGTCAGCTGGACATGGAGCTGAAAGACAGACAGAGTAAAGGGCTAGTACAAAGAGCCCCCAAATTAGGCAGAAGCAGTCAAGAAATCATCCTTGTTTGAAATGGGGCTCATAACTACCCTGGTAGTTATGTAGGGGACAAATCCAGGCTCGCCGTTTGAAAGCAGGGTCCGGGGAAAGGCATCCTTACTGCGCTGCATCTTTGCGCGGAGGCGAAAAGGAAATGAAATGGAACCCGGGCAGGTGGACTGTCCTGCCGGGACTGGAACACAGCCACCACCCACTGCACCGCAGATGCTATCCTAGGACACCTGTCTTGAGCTCGAAGTTACAGAAGGCAGTTGTGGTTTGGGAAGCTTGTAGGTTGGGGTTCAGGCTTGGTGTGGGTGTCAGACTACTGGAGCGGGGTTAGTAAGATGAAAGAGAGCAACACGATATCGCAGAAAAGATGAGTCTGTAAGCCAATGAGTGATAAAAGACACCAAAACAGAATTAAGATATAAATCACATTCAGGGAGAATATTTTGCATTATATACAATCAGCAAAGCATTGGCATCCAGAATACACAAATAACTTCTTCAAAGAAATGAGAAATAACCTACTCACCAGTGCAAGGAAAAATGAGAGATTTCTTTTTCTTTCATATCCATTTTATTTCAAAGAGAAAAAATTTTTAAAACACATCAATCAATGAGGGGGCAACAATGGCACATTCACTGTACACTGTCACCCCCAAATCATTCACCCAGAGCACAGGACACCTGCACTGAATTGTCTGAACAGCACCAGCACAAATCATTCTTTCCAGTGAACTCAGAGAAATCATTTTAAGTATGATTCACACACACACGTACATACATACACAAATAGATATGTTATTTTAGCTTGTCACACTAGTGAGACAATACAATGTGTTTATACATGTGTGTCTGATTTATTTCACTAATGAGTGTGGTCTCAAGTTGCATGAATTTACTCATAAAATTCTCTAGTTTATCCTTCTTCGTGGCTGAGTAGTACTCCATTGTATAAAAATACCACATCTTTTTTATCCGTTCCTTAGTGGATGGGCATTTAGGTTGTTTCCAAGATCTGGCTATTACAAATTGTGCTGCTATAAACGTGGGTGCCATATATTACTGTGGTATGATGTTTTTAATTCTTTTGGGAAGATACCCAGAAGGAGAGTAGTCAGGTCAAATGGGACCTCTAAGCCTGGTCTTTTGAGGAACCTCCACACTGATTTCCACAGTGATTGTGCCAGTGTACACTCCCACCAACAGTGGAGAGGATTGCTTTCCCCACAGCCCCTCCAGCATTTGTTATTGCTTGATTTCTTGATAACAGCCATTCTTTCTAGGATATAGTGGAATCTCAGTGTTGTTTTAATTTGTATCTCAGAATGAGAGACTTCAAACAGCCAATTCACACAAAAGTCTGACTTGAAGAGGGAAAAATAGGTAAAGATGCTAGTTTCACCAGTTATCATAGAAATACGAGTTAAAACAAAAATACAATGTTGTCCCACCTCTATTAGATTAGTTAAAATGGACAGTCAATGATGTTAGTGAAAGACTGGAAGAAAAAGGAAATCTCAGACACTGTTAGCATGAATTAAGGACCCATCAGAGGAACAATTTGCTAATAGCTATGGAAGCTGAAGATACACATGCGCTATCAAGGAGCACATGCCCTGGAGCAGTGACGGCGAACCTTTCACAGACCAGGAGCCTGAGCTGCTGGCGTGGTCATCGCTAGGTGCTGCTGCCCCTTTCAGAGCATGCGTGTGGCCCCTGTGGGTGCTGATATCCAGCGCTTGGTTGCTAGGGTGACGGGGCTCAGTGTGAAGGCCCTGGGTTCAATCCCATGTACGGGGAATAAACACAAATTTCGTGATGGTGGTTACTTTTCAGGAGGTAGGATCAGGGATCAGGGACTTCCCACATATGGCATTGGGAACACGAGTGCAAAGCTAGTATAGTAAAATGCTAACACTGGTTAAATCTGCATCTTGGGAACTCTGCTTTGTTATAATTTTCTATAGGTTGATTTTGTTGTTGTTTTGAGATAGGTCTTGGCATGTTGCAGGCTGGCCTTGAAGTTTCTTTTTTTTTTTTCTTTTTTTGGTGGGTACAAGGCATCAAACTCAGGACCTTGTGCTTGCCGGGCAGGCGCTGTGCCACAAAACTGTATTTCCAGATCTCTTTGTCTCTCTCTCTCTGTCTCATTGTCTCTCTGTCTCTCTTTCTGAGATAGAGTCTCACTACGTAATTCAGGTTGGTCTTGAACTCACTTATAAAGCCCAGGCTGACCTCAAACTGGCAGTGACTCTCCTGCCTCAGCCTCCTGAATGCTAGTATACAGGCATGTGCCACCATTCCCGGCTGGCCTTCACATTTCTTTTCTTTTCTTTTTTTTATACCAGGGATCGAACTCACCACCTCATGCTTGCAAGGCAGGTGCTTATGCCAGTGAGCTAAATCCCTGGCCTGCCTTCACGTTTCTTGCAGAGTGCTGAGCTTATAGAAGTGTGAAAGAGAAATACTAGTTGTGCCCAAATATCTGTGTTGCCTGGAATTCACACGGGGAACCCCTGATCACCAGTGTGATTATATTTGAAAGTGGGGAACTTGGGGAGGTGATTAGGTCATGAGGGTAGAGCCCCCCAAGATTCCCCTGTAAGAAGTTTCTCTGTGTGGTGCGGAGCTATGTGGGGAAGAGGGGCCTCAGTGTCCAGAGCTGTGAGCACTTCTGATGTTCAGCCTCCTGGTCCGTGTCATTTGTAAGAGTAGCCTGCGCTGACCAAGCCGGTGGACCCGATGACTCTCCCAGGCTTGTCTTCCTTCGGGAAACTCTGAGGTCCTTCACAGAGCAAGGCACACAGGGACTCGCTCTGCTCCCAACCCCAGCAGGCCTTTTTCTACTGTGCACTCAGAGTTCCCAGTCCACTCAATGGGAGGGCCACTATTTGTTTTGTCCACTGTGAATTCCTTCTCCTCTCTCACAACAGGCCCGAGATGGGACAAGCCTCGGCACTCCCAGAATGATGGTCACCCGGACCTCCCTGGGCCTAGATAGCTACAGCTTCCTTGTCCCACAGACAGGTGGCACATGGGACAACCTGGGTCTTTGCTCGTTTGCAGCCAATGAACTCATCTCTCTGTACCTGCGCTCCTTCCACCTCAACTCGGAACAGTCTGAAACTGAGACTGCGTCTTGCGTGGACCATCTGTATTAAAAGTTAGGGTGCTTATCCTCCCCGCCCCCCTGTTTTCCTCTCTGTTTTTGCGCTCGAGCTGACTGTCTAACCTACGCGTCTTTCCATTTCTCTGGTCTGTGCCAAAGCTCCAGTTCTCTGTGTCTTTATCTTTTCCTGTATTTTTGCCTGCTGAGCTGCATAGCTTCCCACTGTGTGTGTGTGAGGATCGGTGAGAACTTCCCACCCTGGGACCCTGTAGGGAAGCCACAGGGAATTCTGAGTATGAATATTATGTTGGGGTGGAAGAACTTAATAAATGTAAAGGGCTGTAATAGTACAGGGTCTAGAATCCCTGTGACGGTAGCCATCCGAATCCCATGCATTTCGGTACAGTTTTATGCAAGGCATTCCCAACTTTCGATCCTGTCTGAGGCTCTCTATCCACAGGGACTATTTCCCATTAGCTCAGAGATAGAGCAGGAGGTTCAACAACACGGTATAAACAGCAGCTACAGCAGAGCTTCTCCTGGGGGTCTGCGATGGTGCTAGGAATATTACTTGGGCCCTAAGGAGTGTTCCTCTGTCAGCTCTCTTCAGCTTCCAGCCCCTGGAGTTCAGCGTTTTTAGCTGAAAATGTTTGTGACGTTTCCTAAGGAGGCCTCTGCCTTACAGCAAAGTCTAGAATGGTCTTTGAGACTTGCTGGAGATGAGAATCTAGAGACTTAAGAGAGTCTCTTGGTATGAGGCTGATTTCAATGAATTATAAATTGAAGTAGCCACGCTGACGGAGGCCACCCATCCAGCCCAAGTTATATGAACAGGGGTTTAAGATGTCAGAGCTCTCATATTTCATGTGACCATGCTGGATCTGAGTGGAAATTTTACACTGAGCGGGAAAGATCATGTCTGCGCTATTTTAGAAAGGCAGTTCTGTCCTCTCCTTGTGCTTTTATCCTTTCGGTGTTTTGTAAGTGTCCTGGTCGCCTGAGACGGAGGAGAGTGTTACCACTGTCATGTCGTGGATGGAGAGGTGGCGCATGGACATGAATCGACTTTCACCTTGCAGGCGATGGCTGTGACATTCAGGTCACGGGTCTCCTTTTTGCTGCTTATTCTACAAGACAGCATCACCTCACGGCCTCTGAGTTAGGACTTCTGGGCTCCACTGCTCACGGCAGTGTCTGTGGGTGACCTTGTGTGACATTCCCTTTCTCTCCGGATGCCTGCTTTCTTGCTTTAACTCTAGAAAACAGATCCATACTTCTGATCATATCCTCTTTGTGTTTGTTTGTTTGGTTTTGCTTAAATTAGGAATGAGGAGCCATCAGTGAATCAGAGGTGAGGGATTCCATATTATGTAAAAGCACAGAATCTCTAGGCTGGAAAAGTCAGAAAAAAGCAGCTGACCGAATGCACCAGCAAGTTTGCCTTAAGGCAATTAGTGGACTTAAAAAAGGTGGAGGGATGTAAAACCCTGTCCTTTACCTACTGAAATGGAAAATACCAAAATACAGACCATGAGTCCTTATTCTAGAGGGTCACTGTGAGTGGTCCGGTGCGGGTTTAGAAAGCACAGATGAAGTGGAACAATTATAAATGCATAGGAGAGGGGCATCTCCTGCACCTGTTGGAGAATCAGATGTGGAATTCAAATTGAACTGGTAGAAAAATGCAGAAGAACCAGCTTTCCAAGCAGTTGAGTGGATCAGGATGGGCTGGACAGAGATCTAGGGAAGGCCCAGGCTTTGCTTGGCCAGGACATTCTTGGAGTTGGAATATGGAAGTTAGAGAGCCCTGAATGGAGTGAGGCTCAGTGTTGATCAGCTGTGTTATCCTGGACCAGTTACTCTGCCTACCTGGCCTTGGTTTCCTCATCTGTAAAATGAGTGTGTGGACCTGTTGAAGTCTAAAAAAAAAAAAAAAAAAAAATGAAGCTTTAACATTTGCAGAATATTCTTTTCAATGTGAACATGCTATAATTTAAAAGGCTTCTCACTGTCTTAATTTTTGTGGTGCTGAGTATGGGCCAGTGTTCGTTTCACCGAATTGAATTTCAGTTACCACCCTGAATGTGGAGGCCAGGCCACAGAGTCAGTGCCATTCCCCAGAGGACTTAAATCATTCTGAAGCGATTTTCTGCCATCCTGGGCTGGAAAAGCCACCTCCAAGCTGGCGGATTCCAGGGAAAAGGGTGGATGTCTGGATTGCAAATGGCTTTGGGATAAAGATGATTTGGTTTGGTTTAGTTTGGAGGGAGATAAGTATCCCCCGTACATCTCCGAGCTGAGCTGGGGTAATTCTATCTGCTGCCTGCCATTTCAGAAGGTGACCAAAGAAGCCTCCAGCAGCTGGCAAAGACTGACTGTTTTCCAGTTCCTGTGTTCACCTTGCTCCTGGGTCAGGGCCCCTGTTGGCAGGAGAAGTGTGTAATAGTTCTAGTTCTTGCCACCAGAACTGCTGCCCAGGCCTGCGCCTGACCAATGAGAGGAAGCTCAGCAAGGAAAGACGATCTGCATCTTTATCTCTGTGGCCAGACACGACCACGGGCTGCCATCACTGGAAGGGAACCAGGAGGGAGTGGTTGAGATAGGAGAACCCAGCACCATGAAAGTTATTCAGGGCTTTTTCATTAGAGTGAGATTCAAGGGAGGGGGATAATTATAGAGGACCCACTCCCCGTCAGACAATATGCAAAACTTAGGAACTCAAAGAGAAAAGGTGACGGTTCTGTGGAATTAATCACCTTGTAGGTAAGCTGTGCTTAAAAACAGACTCACTGCGTTCAGTTTCGCAGAGGCGGTATAAGGAAGGAGCTTGCGGCGGGAAAAGAGAGCCCTGACATGTGACGGGAGAAGGTGGTGGCTGCACCTTCCAGGCAGAGGAGACAAAATTAGCCATGGCAAGCGGGTGTGAAAGCGCATAGTGAGCTCTGCAGAGTGCAGGGCAGGGTAGAGCTCCGGACGGCGGACACATGCCCTCCAGGAGGGGTCAGCCTGTGGACCTCGCTAGGGAGTGGGCCTCAGTGGTGGGGTCAGGGGGAGGTGTCACCGGATAGTCACATTTGTGCTTTAGAAAACCGTCCTGGAAACAGAGTTCAGGACAGGTGGACGGAGGGCAAGAGTAGGGTGCTGACGCATGTCAGGAGATGAGGAAGAAAAGCTAAGATGTTTTCTATTGGCCATCATCAAGCAGATCTAGTGGCGAGACGTGAGAGGAGGCAGCGTCATTCTCATTCGTCTGGCCTAGGAGCCCTGGGGATGCTGTTTCTGCCTGGTCCTCACCTCTCTCCCTAGCCAGGTTCAGAGGGGCTGGTTTGGGAACCAGCTGTCCGCTTTCATAAATCATATGAGATTAGAAGCAGGTGAAGACTTTAAGGAACAGTGACTTCCTAGAGGAGCCCGGAGAAGTACTTAAAAATAAACTTCTGCAAAACGTTTAATTATGGTGTGTTTAGGGACTGGCTGGAGAATAGAAAAGCACTGCCCACCTAGCAAAAAATGTACAAAATAGATATGTACGTCTTGGTGACTGAGCACAAAGCAAACGTGTATGGCCATTATGCCAGTCCAGACATGGGGATGTTAGCTGGGGATGCAGCTCAGCGGTAGAACACTTACCTAGCACGTGTGGGGACCCAGCATGGGGGCGGGGTGGCGCAGGTAGAAAGAAATGGGGAATGTAAAAGCAAATGTCCCCTTACTTAATCCTTTCTAACTTCTGTTATTTCCCCCACCTACCTAGTCCAGTGAAGTTTAGGGGTCCTAAAGCAGCCATTTGGTTCAACACAGACTGTAGTGACAAAGTTGTGACTGGACTGTCCCCTGCTCTGCCTGTATAAGCTAAACTGTGGCCCTTTATCAATTAATCACCTCTGTGACTTTCTGTAGCTTGTTCAGCTGTGAGCTCACACACAGTTCACCTCAGTCTTGAGAAGGATTTGCTTTTGTGTCCACAGTGATCAGTGAACCATGGAAACGGGGTGGGGCAGAGATGAGAAGCGGATTAATCGTTGTGCCTGGGATCTTCACATGGGCTTCCTGAGGTTCCGAGTGTCTGGAGAGGCTGGAAGGCTGTTTAACAATGTCTTCCAGAAGCTTCTGTTTTTAAGCAAGTGTCTCCAGCCACTCCAGCCACGCGTGCATCACTGTTACCCACGGGAGAAGGCCGTGGTCAGGTAGAGGTAGAGTCCTCGTAGGCAGAAGAGCGAACGACGCTCAGACGACGCCTGGCCCAGGTCAGCGGGCCACATGGGAGAGGCTGGCGGGCGACGGGGGCAGGGCACGAGGAAGCTGTGGACAGACTGGGGCACTGGCACGAACCAGATGCCGTCCACACCTGCTATCCTGAGGGCAGCCCAGTCCACCCTCCCCGAGTTCATGTTGAGGTTTACAAGAGTCAGTGTGTTTGTGTTGCTCTTGACATTTTCACAAATTGCTCTGTAGTTGTTTTTATTCGTTTTCTTCCAGCTGTGGCTCCAGGGACTTTCTGACAGCCAGGCTTCCAGGCCAGCTTGGACTCCCTCGTTAACTGACTCAAGTCATTGAAAGGTGACATCAAGCCTGCTTTGAACTCTGCTCCAGCGCTGGACAGATCGCAAGCATACACCGCAGGGAAATCCGTAATGAGGCTCACACCTCCACAGTGCAGAACTTGCCTGTTCGGGTGTTAGGAGCAGGGCTGAGGTGCAAGCTCAGGGGAGCCAGGGCTGAGGAGCAAAAGGACCCAGAGAAGGAGCTTCCCCCCTGATCCTGGGTGAGCATGCTGGGCTCCGGAGGGGGCTCTCACCGCTCCTGCCACAGCATCCCCGAGACCCAAGTAAACTCACAAGTATCTGTTACCTCCCGAGTTTTCACACCAGCTCTCCATGGGTGCTGCTTAGCTTGGGAGAAAGTTGCCAAGAGGTCTCAGTGAGATTTTTTCCTGAGAAGCTATTAGTTTTACCTCACTTGATGGGGAACAACATGAACGCAATCTTTAGGAGGTCCAGGGAGCAAGGGCCCCAGTGTCAGGATGTAAGTGGGGTGCGTGGGTGTTGCAATATGTTTTTGTTTCATATTTATTATTTAAAAGCTACAGCAAAGGCAGCATCAGCAGAGCAAAATATTTACTGGCTTTCTTAAAAATTCTGCAGTAGTAGTTTTTAAAAAGTATCATTTTGTTGTGTGAAATGGGCTGCTGTCTCCTCCAGCTCAAGGTGGCATCAGATTCTCTTCCACCGAGGAGTGTTAATACTGAAAAGGGCTCTACGTTCGAGGGCACCTCCTGAAGTTGTTCAAAGGCAGGTGTCCAGGGTGTTCCTTGGTTAGGAGGGGAGATGAGTCACTTGTGGGAATCAGAAAACAGTGTGTTCACATGGCTTGGAAAGTGTCTCAAAGCATAACCCCAGTGCAGGGCGTGGTGGGTGGAAGCAAAGGCAGATGGAGATGGAGAAAAATCATAAATGAAGACAGATTTACAAAATGTATCCACCACTGGCAAGTGTAGACCTTGTTTGGATCTTTATTCCTGCACTTGACTGTAAAACGAACGAACAAAATGTGAGCTAATCAGAGGAATAAGAGCACTGGGTATTTAATGACATTAAGGAATTACCATTTTTAACATGTTAGGTGTAAGAATGATACTGTGAAGCTAAAAAAGGGTTACAGTTTAGAGCTAAGTATTACACCTGAGGTTTACAGATGAAATTACATTGTCTCTGCATTTTATTTCAGACTGCGCCAAAGGGGCAGGATACGGGTTAGGGTTGTAGGGGATGGGGCAGGAGGGGAGGTAAGAGCTAGTTTGATAATTGTTGAGGACAGACAATGGACACAAGAGTGATGCATTCAGGAAATTTCTCTACTCTGTATTGAAGATGTCCATTGTGCAAGACCTCAGTGAGCTTTTAAGTCTGTTAGTTTTTTTTAATAGGGGAGGGAAAAGTAATGAGGATTTTTTCTCAGTTGAACATGCAGTTTGTATCTTTATTAAATCTCACTCTCTTTTTCTCTGTTCTTTCTATGTGTCTCTGTCTCTTTCTTCTCTCCCTTCCCCTTCTCTTCCCCTTCCCTTCTCCTTCCCTTCCCTTCTCTCTCCTCTCCTCTCCTCTCCTCTCCTCTCCTCTCCTCTCCTCTCCCCTTCCTCCCTCCCTTCCTTCCTTCCTTCCTTCCTTCCTTCCTTCCTTCCTTCCTTCCTTCCTTCCTTCTTTGCTTTCTTTCCTAGTGTGGAGTTTGAACCAAGGGCCTTCTCCCTGATCTAGATCCACAACCCTTTTTATAAGTTTTTATTTTTAGACAGGGTCTCACTAAGTTGCCTAGGCTCAAACTTGTTCTCCTCCTGCCTCTGCCTCTCAGAATGCTGTGATTTACAGGTGTGCTTCACCATATGCTGGGAGCCATTGGAGCTGAAATTGAACACGTGTGCAGGGCTGCAGCATGGCTGGGGCATGGCTGACCCGAGAACAAAGAGATTCCCCAAAGGGCAAGATAAGGTCACAGCTGAGGATACCCGGGTCCAACCCCAGTGAACAAGACAGAGATTGTACTGCAGGCATTTCGCTCCGTAGTAGAAGTCAACCTGGAGACTTCTCCCAAGATACTTCTCCTAAATTAACATAAGATAGTTCTCTTAAAGTAACATAATCTATTACTTAGGAAAGTTCTTGAATCATTCCCAAGGTCCTGCTCACTTTCCTGCATTTTCCACTGTAACCTCTTCCTTGTTTGAAAACTAAATAAATATGGGCCACCCAGAGACATCCCCTATCTCAGCCCCCAGAGTCTCCGAACTCTGCAGAGGGCTTTGATCCTCCCGAAGCCCTAAACTCACACCCCTTGTCTCATTTATTTAAGCCTTCACTGTACATTTGTTTAGAATACTGATGATCTTGGCCAGGTCCCCAATAACCATACCTGATTTACCTCTATTAAACTTGTGAGCGAAGAAATCTCATCGGGTCATCTCTAATCCCATGATTCTTATTGTCCAGTTCTATAAAGTTATCATCAAATTGTCATCAAAACTGATTTTACATCAAGCTTGCGAGAAACAGAAAAATGAAGGCACCAGAGCGTTTGTCAGTGTGTCCCTTGCACAGTGGGAGGGTTGTGATCGGACTGTCTGCTGTGAGCTGGTGGTGAGACAGCAGAATGCTGTGCTTCTGCGCTTCATGTCCACGTGGATGGGGTGTCGTTATAGTCCTTGGGGCAAAGCTCATTGTAAACCATGTTGTAGGCTCAAAAATTGTCCCTAGCTTGGGCTGATCACCTGATCTATCACAACAGTACCAGTTATCCATGCTGGGTAACAGATAACCTCAAAATGCAGAGACAAAACCCCAAAACACTTATGCACAGTATCTGAGGCCACCCTGGAGTGGCTTTGCAGGTGGGTTCCGGTCAGCATTTCTCCTGCGGCTGTCATCAAGTTGTGGACTGGAGCTTCGGTCGTCCGAAGGCTTGACTGGGGAAATCCATATCCAATCCCATCCTAGGGTCTTCCCTGGCCTCCAACCTGCTTCCCAGATCACTCACATGTGTCTCTCCATGGTGCTACCTCATGCCGCTCTTACTAGAACCCCAGGGTCACATCCCATGGGGACGAAGAATGAAACTGTGGGCAGAGGAGGTAGGATGCAAGCAGATTTAGTTCAAATATATAAAGGCAAGGAAGTAGAGTGCCTACTAGTCTGGAAGGGTTTCTAAGTAGGATGCCCATAAAGGCTCTCTGGGGGGTCTAAAGGGGTTCAGAAGGGAGCTCAGGCTGTTGTGTGAGTGATGTGACCTCTACCCTATAGGAGACTACATACTTTTAGGGTGCACTCCATGCAGAGCATACCTGATCACGCTCTGGGAAGATCCGAGAGAGTTGAGGACATGTGGCGGGTGACTGGCGATTCCTGCCTTGTGACACAGCAGACTCCAGCCTGGGGTGCTGTCTTGTATAGCCTCATACACCCCAACTCCTGTCTCACTAATTCCTGTCCACTATGAGAGCTGCCTCGGCCAGAGCGGGAGAACATGGGGTGAGAGGACCGTGTTGATGCCCCCATCCTCTCATAAGCAGCTTGGATTAGTCACTTTCTTGTCACCAAGACACCAACAAAGGAAGGGAGAGCGGCTTGTTTTGGCTCATGTTCACACCCCACGGCTGGCTGTAGGTGCAGCCCAGGATGGCACAGCAGAGGGGCATAGTGCAGGAGAAGCTTCTTATGCCATGGCAGCCAGGAAGCAGGGAGTGGGCAGAGGGGCTGGACATGGAGATGAACCCTCCAGGACATTAGCCGTCTCTTTCCACCGGACCCCACCTCCTCCCAGGCAGCTGGGAGCCCCCATAATCAAATGGCCTTCCAAAAGCCCCACCTATGAGTGTAAGAGGCTCTTGAGGGACATCTAGGTATAAACCACAGCAGCACTGGTTGGAAGGGAGTCACTAAGTCCAGCGAAGGTGAGCAGTGGGTCCCTGCACCCAGAGTCCTGGGTCTCGGGGACTCCCTCAGTCTTGGATAGCGCAGCGTGTTTGGCCAACCTCAATCCGGTCCATATCTAAAAGGAGGGGACTCCACAAGGGGTGGGGTTGATAGGGGCTGTCTGAAAGGTGGCCTTCCAACAACCATCTCTTAAAGATTTAGTTCTCTTTCTTCCTGAAAAATGAGACCTGAGAGCTGTCTGCAGTTCATGTGTCAGAGTGTGTGCCTCGGTGAGCGTGACAGGGCAGAGTCATTTAAAGCGCAGTGAATAAATATGCAATTCAACTTTAAAAGCCGGACTTCACTGGGGGAGCAGGACTAATGAGACTTACTGAGCACACACATATTTTTTTCCTATTTGGTCATTATTTCAAAGCAAATACTAATGTTGGCATAATAATTCTGCCTTTGTTTGGATTTCTAGAATTCCTAGCCAGATTTGTAATCTAGTTCTCTTTTGAAAAAAGAAGTTAATTTTTCTTTTTAATTACAAAGGTGTTGTGCTTTATTATAGACTGTTTGGAACTCACAGAAGAGTAAAATGAGGTAAAAAACATCTGAAGACTCACTTGTTTGAAGATCCTTTAATGCATAGGTGCTTTGTGTTTACTATTGGAGCACACTTTCTATCTTAGTATGGATTGTTCACTGATATTTGCATTCAGATGTTCATCATTTATTGAAGAGATTATTCTTCCCCATTAGGTAGTATTGGCACATTTATCAAAAATCAGTTAACCTTAAATTATAAATTTATTTTCCAACTCTTCATTCTTCATTCTGTTCCACTGATCCATTTTTTAAGGGCGACATACTTTTTCCATTAAGAGGATGCACTGTGATTTCCTCTGTAGTCCCCTTGTGGCTTGGAGTTTTGATTATTTTCAATGTTATAAAATATTTAAAAGTTTTAAAGCCACATTTGGAGTTAATTGATTTCATTAGACTCAGAAAGAGAGGAAGAGTATCTATCTGTTTATTCATTTCATTCATTTATTCAGGCAGTGGGTATTTATTATGCATCTAACCAGCACTGAGGCTTCAAACTGAGCAACAAGGG
>PVLA01009748.1:22753-71363 GCA_004027455.1 Hydrochoerus hydrochaeris | reverse complement strand
GTGTCCTTTTCCTGGAAAAGCGATTGTCACAAGGCGTGGATGGACTAGGACGCGGCATGGACAGAAAAGGGCGCTGCAATAACACAAGGATAGTAAATCTGCCAGGTGATATTGTTGTAAGGATTAAGTAAAACAAGATAAAGGAAAATGCCTCATGCTTGACAGTTCACATTTATAAACAGTTGAAACTGTTATTTTTCTTACTTGGTAAACACTTGCCTGTATAATGCTGGAGCCCTGACTGATCCTTGAATTGTTGATAACTCAAAGCTCTTTTCACTCCTAAGTTTGGAAGTGAAAGAAGTAAACATGTGTAAGAAGTATAATGCAAGATTTCCTGAATGATTTGTAAGGTGGCCCAGAATACAATTTGAAAAGCTTCCATTATTATCTACATTAACATTTGATTTAGAGGGTAAGGATTTAGCTCAGCGAAAGAGTGCACCTAGCATGTACCCAGCTCTGGGTTTAATTTCCAGTGCCATCAAATAATAAAATTCAGGCCAGACATGGTACAGGCCTGTAATCCCAGTTATTCAAGAGGCTGAGGCAGGAGGATTGCAAATAGGAGGCCAGCCTGGGGATGTAGCTCAATAGTAGAGTGCTCCAGGGCTAATCCCCCACCCAATTCAATTCATGATATCTCGTGGAACTGGGAAGAATAATCCAGTGTCCTACAGACAACAGATATGATAAATGTTAGTTGAGATTTGAAGAGAAGTGGCAAGATAAATAATTCATTAAAGCAGAAAGTGTGATGTTGAGCAGAGAAAAAATTGTGGCAGCCAAGACTTTTAGAAGCAGCAGTTATTTGCAAATTTTAAATGAACTTTAGGTTCAATTGGCAAAACCTAAAAAACTGTTTTGGCTGCAGTATTGACAGGGCAGGAAGTAAAAGACTGATTTTCCTCCCTACATTTATAACCTGTGGATGATGACAGAGTGTTTAAAGAAAAAGTGAGAATCAATAAAAGCTAGTAAGAAGGAACTTGATCCATAATGGAGGACCAAGAAAACTTCCTTGAGGTGATGTTGCAACTGGAATTAAGTGGGCTGCAGGTTGTGAGCATTTAGATCAGAGAAAAGGTACTTGAAGAGGCTCTACTGCCAAAGGGAAAAGCAAAGGCCTCCCAGAACTAAGTAAAAGTGAGCACTGATAAATACCTGGAATCTTGGCCAGGGAGCAGGGAATCACATTTAAAATGATAGTTTTGTTAAATTATGTGGCATTTAAAGTTTTATTTTGCATTGTATAGTAAGAACAACTCACCTAATTTCCAGTGCTTGGGATTTAAGGACTTCAGCTTCAGTAATAATTGTGATCAGTTCGGTTTTATTTTTGCAATAAGCGGAGTCCAAAAATTTAATTTCTTAGACACACCAGATGATTAATGGCAATTTAATTAGGCCTAAAATTTACAACTCCAGACGTAGTACCCCGCCCTTTTAAGGATGATTTAGTTTCATGAAAATTCTAAGCCGGAGGGAACATGCTCGAGAACTAGAACGTCGGATTACAGGGGGTAGCAAATCAGTTGCAAATACTAGCCACTAAATTATTCTGATTACTGCAGTCTCCAAGCCAATAGGATGAGCCGTACTAACGCTACAGCTGGAAGAGCTACGCCCTTAAACCCAAAGTCCAATGGTTTAGCCGTAACAGTGTTCCTGACAGGAAGAGCAAACCCTGGTACCAATGACCTGCGTCGTATCCATGGTTCCACCCGGAAGGACGCCTCTGCGTGGGGGCGGCTAGCGTGGTTGCTATGACGCCCTGGCTTCTTAGGCACCTGCGGCCAGCGTCTCCTGCGCGCTGAATTTAGCGACGGTGGGACCTCTTGCTGTACCCTACTAGAGAAAAATTGTTGGCCTTCTTCCTGAAGTTCCGACTCACCCTCAAGGAGGAAAGCTTTCATTCTCCCTCTTTTCCACATTTCACGGCTTTAACGCTTCTCTCCCAAGGATGGCCCGAAACTGCGGGAGGAGCGTCTCTCCGGCTCGGCATTTCTAGCCCCAGGTTGGAGTGCATCTGCCGCGAGGATTCTCCTGTTTTCCCGGACCCTCTGCTGCCGTGGGCATTTAGCATCAAGATGCCGCTTTTATTTAGAGAACGACTTAGACACGCTCGGTAAGTTAGGTAGGCATTGCTAGTGAGGAGGCCGCCCCCGTACCGATGACAGCTCCCCAAGGCCCAGGTATTACAAAGGCCACAGAGGCACAGCTGATAACTACTGGTAGGCTCAGGAACAAAGAACTGCGGTTTCCCGCTTTTTTGGCCGATATTCATCTCGCAGAACTTTGAATCCTGATGAAGCTTTGGAGGCCCTTGGTAACCTCATCGTCAGAGGTCATCAAGTCAGTTACCTTTGTCTTTCAAGCTACAACTTCATCCACTTCTCTCATTGCTCTGAACACCAGTTTCTTCATTCTTTGCGTCCCACGACCATTTTCACCCTTTCCTGTTCACCCTGCACATTTTTAAGTGTCCATTCGTCTCTGCCCCTTCTGTCATTTATAGACCACCTCCTTCTGTTTTCCTGCTGCGATGTTTTGCGTGCCTAAGTGTTTCACATTCTTCAGCTATAAAATTGGGAAATTTTTGTGTTTCTCTGCACTATGGTGAACGTTCTGTGAGAGTAGAGACTATAATGGAGGAGTACACATTGGTAGATGTATTAAATTGCTGAAAACCTAGTGTGTTTTGAAAATGGAGGAAAAATATATTCGAACCCATTTCAGGCTTATATAAAGAAAATTGTTCTTTGTTTATAGTTAAGTAAATATTAGACTAGGCATAAATATTAGCGAAGTGTTTATAACTGTGAAAATATAATCAAAAGATGATTATATAATAGAGAATTTCAACTTCAAACCCATATGAACCCAACACCTGGGGATGATAGAATTGCTATAGGTAAGATGCTTGAACCATTTATTGTGTCTCTTCTTTAAGTTAGTTTCGGAATCAGAAAACATTGTATTTGATGTGAACCAAAAAGGAATGATTGAAAATAAATATTTTTGGCAAGTAAATAAGGCTCAATAGTCTAATAAATTACAGGGCTCTAGGATTAATTCATTAGTACGATTAATTTGGGTCCAGTGAAATTTTATTTTAGCTTGAAAAGCGATTTAATTTGTCTTCTAGTTTGCATTCCTTCTTGACTCGTTTTTTCTCAGTCTTGAGGTTTAAATATAAAACTGTTTTGAGAATATATAAAGCACATATTTTAAACAGGTATTGAAAACTATAATGACTTAGACATTTTTATTTCTTAGGCTAATGGAAGTGATATTTGTGATATTTTATTCTTAGCTCAGGTTTCCAACTACTAAAAAGTCAACTTTCTCTTTATAACAGGTTAGAAAATAAAAAGAAGCTCTTCAGCCTTTTTCAATGGTTCATGTTACATGGAGCCGAGTAAACTTTAACTCTTGGGGAAGTAGGCTCTTGGATGCTGTTTTATAAGGGGCTTTCATCTCCCAATATGACAAGGTTAACACAGAATAAAAAATTTTTTTTCTCTTACTCTGTCTAACACACTTCTAAACCTGGGGTTGGGGCAGTTTTCCCCCAAGAGACATTTGGTAATGTAGTTGCCACACTTGGACGTGCTATTTCGATCCAGTTGGTAAAGTACAGTCCTTTTTCTTTCAGTGTATCAGATGATAATTATAATTTTAAATATTGTTTACAAAAACTGCCAATGTGAAAAATGCTAAGGCTGGAAAATAAAATTTTTTCCTTTAAGAAGGCAAAACTGTATAATTATGTAAGCTGTTTGCAACATAGTAATCATTATGTACATCACTACAATTGGAGCGAGATTAACTTAGAAGTTATATTTGATTATAACAGCAACTTCTATTTGTAGTTAATGGTTCTAGCAATATAGATACTACTTCATCAATTAGATATTTATCTTTAACCCATTGTCATAGTGCAAGCTGTTCCTTTCAACATTGAAAAAAAAAATAGACAATATTGACGGCAGTCTTAGATCAAGAAGTGTTAGGGGTGTGATTCAGTGACAGAGCACATGCATAGCATGTATGCTGAGACCTGGGTTCAACCTCCAGTATCTGCCCACACTACCAAAAATAAGTCTTAAAGCTGACTGATCTAGAAGTCAATATAAATAAAATATAATGTTTAAAATCCTTGATAATACAGAATTAGAGAATTTTCTAGCTTCCACAGGATTCCTTTTTTTTTTTTTCCTAACTTCAATAGAAGAAACAAAGGCTTCTTCAGGTTTTATGATATTTCCAGGACCCATTGGGAGATTTTTGAATTATTAAATTGCACACTTCAAAATTGCACCAACAGAAAAGCATGTATTTGAAAAAAAACAAAACTCCACTGTATGTAATTTGCATTGTATGTTTCATGCCATCATTTTTACTCTAGAAGAGATTATATAGCTGTTCAAAGCTTTAAATTTTTTTGGTAATTTCACCTGTTCCTCACTTAAGTGCTCATTATAACCAGATAATATAACAATTAATAGAAAAACTAAAATATGCTTTGTAGAGAGCTTAACTCCAGACATACGAGTATATATTTTTTTAGATTTTTTGCATCCTCAGTCATGTGTGTATATATGCTTACATATTGCTTATCACTTCCTTCACAGGAAAAGTGGTTTTAGAAGACATCCTAAATCACCTGAGAAATAAGGAGTCAGCTTCCTTGCTGCTATAAAAGAAAACCCTGTTATTTGTGTGATGCCTTTATTTTAGTACAGTAAAGACAGGCTGAGGACTGCTGGTGGAAAGGTAGAATCACTCAGTGAAACACATGGAAGAAATAAAAGAATATGAACTAATAGCCAGGCATAGTGGCGCACACCTGTAACCCCAGCACTCTGGAGACTGAGGCAGGAGAATCACTGCAAGTTCAAGGCCAGCCTGGCCTACACAGAGAGTTGAAAGCAAGCCTGAACTATATAGTGAAACCTTGTCTTAAAAAGACAAAAATTAAATTAGATTAAAAAATAAAAACTAATAGCACACAGTTTTAAAAATCATATCACTGTAGAGTTTGAAGAGCGCTCACATGTAATCTTTGCTTCCCATGAGATAACAGCAGTCTGTATTGGGTTCTGGTAGAGTGACATAGAGATGGATTCAAGGTGGCTTTCATTATCTAGATATAGTTATCCTAATGTCAGGAACTGACCCTCTAGGTGACTCTCTTCCTTAAAGGATGAGAAACCTCATTAGTCAGTGTACTGTGAGTAGATCTGCTTCCCAAATATGTGCTTGAATTAACTGAACTCATAAGGATATATGTATATAAACACCCATTTATTCATTGGCAATAAGACACAACTGCTAGAGGAGTCACACATATTTCTGGTGGTAGATGGGTTCTCTTACAGGCATATTATCTGAGAAGCCAAATTTTATTTTTTCCAGTTTATTATTCGTTAGCACATGTTTGCAGTACATAATGATTACATTCCTTGTGGAGAGTTGGTACATGTACATAATACATCTTAATTCTTTTTCATCACCTTCTTCTCTCACACCTCCTTCTATAGAATTTGAATTTTAATCAGATAATCACTTGGTGAATTCTGAATTCTTTCCACAGTAGGACTCTCTAGACCTGCCCTTATTTCTAAACCACTTACAGTCTAGGACTAGAGCACCTAGCACTTAGTTGGGTAGGTAATGTAATTTTTTTTTTTTACTATTAATCACTTTTTGATGTTTCTAATACTGATCACACTACTTCCTGATACAGTGTTTCTTTAAATGAACTAATAAATTCTCTCAGTTATTCCACTGTTTCCACACCTCAGACAAATTGATTTTTAAGTTTAGTTCTTCAATTGTAGTCCAGTTTCCAAATTCTTAATAATGCAGCTCCTAGAACAAAAAGCAGAATAGCACAATACAGCATGAACTTTAACATTAAATACCCAGGTAGTAGGGGAGTTGGTGAAAATTGCCCAGAGTGTCCTTTTGTGTGTGCTTGGGCAATTTACTCAAATATTTCTTCTGCGAAATTGCTTCTTTAAAGTTTTTTGAGATTCACACAAATTAATGTGTGTAAAACATACTTAACATCTAACAAGAATTCAGCAAAGTATAACTACTATGATTAGAAATGGACATTATTAATGATTAGAAACGGATATTATGTTTTAAAGAGGAGGAGACTGAGGCTTAAAGGGAAGTGTAAAGAAATTCCTGTGTTCCTTCTACCAGAGCTTCTATCACTTAGATGGGTAGGTAATGGAATTTTTGACTATTAATCATTTTTTGATATTTCAGAATAAGCTGACTTATTATACATATATTGAGGAATTGTCTATTATTTCCCACACAATTTGGCATAACAGTTCAGTTATTTTGGTAGTCCTCTTCTGAGCAATTTGATATAGTCGTGAGTTCAGTTTCAGCCAGTGTGGTGAGACACAGCTATAGTCTCAGCACTCTGAGAGGCTGAAAGTGGAGGATTACAAGTTCAAACCCAGCCTGAAAAAATTAGCAAGACAATATCTCAAAATAAAAAAGGTCTGGGGATGCAGCTCAGTGAAAAGGCCTGGGTTCAATCCTCTATACCACACACATGTATACACAAAGTTCTATTCCTGGTATTGCCCCACCCGGGTGTGAATTCTAGGTCCTATCTTATTATTTGTGTGACAAAACAAGATGTTTAGCCTTTCTAAATAAGCCTGTACACTCATCTGTCATGTGGAAGTATAATAGACCCCTATGGTTGTGGTAACAAATATTTGATGTCCTAAATATAGTTCCTGGATCACTATAATGCCTGGAGCACAATAGATTTTCAATCTATTGGTATCAGCTACATAAAGTTACTTTTTGTTAAACTGTCATATTAGCCAGATACTGTTTTTAAGGACTACTCAGTCTTATTTCAATGTATTTTGAACATCTTAATCATCAGTTTTATCATCACAGTAAAATCAGTTACTGTGTTGATTTTTCTCTGTTCATCAGTATCATGACCATATTTTATAAAACACTTATAAGGAACTTGATTTGAAACTTGACATGATATTAGGAAAAAATCTTTGTGACTGTCCCAGAAATTTGTAGTTATGTATGATGATAGGTGTGGGAAACATAGTGTCTCTCATAACAGAAGACTGCTGGAAGTGGAGGTTGGGGAGAGAAAGTGAGAGATAAGCTTAAGGAAAGCTGGGTTTTCTGTTTATTGCTCCAATTATAGTCATAATAGAAGAGTGATCTCCTAATGGCTCTTCACTGACTGGGCTTTTAATAGAGTTAAAATATGAGCCATGGACTAAAAATAAGAAAATGCATTGTTTTTAGATGAAAGATTACACAAACTATGTAATTTATCAAAAGTAAAAGAAGGAAATCATGGTTATGAAAAAGAACATGAACAGCTTAGATGTGAGTTTAAAGATCTCCAACTCAAACAGGATAGTTTTTCTATTAATGAAAATGTAAATTTTAATTGTTTTTCCAGTTCTAAACACTAATATTTGACAGTTGTAGAAAATTTAGAAAATGTATAGAAATAGAATAATGGAGAAAGTTATTATATATTTTACCACACAAAAAATATTTCTTATGTTTTATGTATATTCTATATTATGTTCTAACATAGTCCAAATTGTGTGTGTGTGAGAAGGTGCAGGTGTTGATTTTTTTCAATGTCTATTATAGCACTTACCACACTGTATCATATTTACCCTGTTAGCTCCTCCAGAATAGAGGTTACATCCTAGTTTTTTGTGGGGGGTCTTTTGTTTTGTTTTTAAAGCAAATAAAACCAAGCAAAATAAAACAGAACAAAGCCAATCAAAACAAACCAGTGTAAGTGACACAGGACTTCAAAACAATAGGAAATCAATAATGGTTCTCTTTTTGTCTTCAAAATAACTGTAGATATCTTCAGACACAGTAAAAACCAAACAAAACAGAATAGAACTAATAAAAACAAAACAATGAATGCAATAAAGGACTTCAAAACAAGACAATAGTTAGTCCAAATGGCTGCTATAATATATCTTGCTATCTTGGAAATAGCTGCCCATGCCATTGGCTATAACAAAATCAAATAAAACAGAATAAAAACCCAACCCAACAAAACAATGAAAATGATATAGGATTTCAAAACAAGATAATAAGGAATTAACAATGGCTACCACCTTCAGAAGGAGACCCCCATAGATGCCACATTGAGTACCCTTATTCTCTGAACAGATGATCAAACCACTGGCCCTAGACCTGCAAAGTCAGGGAAACAACAACTCCACAAGCATCAAATTGTATTTTACCTCTATAGTTATCACTGCAGCCTTGTTTCTCCAGATCAGTTGGTTGCCTGGGGTGTGGGTTGGCCCATGTGCCTGAAAAGGGCTGGGGGTCTGACTGTCCCTTGGCAGCACTGGCCCACAAGTGGCGCTGCTTCGCAGGGAAGGCTTCCTTCTTGTTGACTTCTTCCCCCACAGTCCATGAATGGCTACATCCTAGTTTTAATGGTTTCTCCATAGCACCTACTTTGTTAAGTACCTAGTACAGGAAAGGCAAAACTTTATCTCTTTTAGTTTTATTTGTTTTGTTTTTTGTTTTTTTTTTTAATGTTTTTTGTCTTTTTCTGGGCTTAGGAATTGATACGTCAGATTCACCAGAGAAAAGCATACAGATTTATTAATATAACTTCCTGTCCTTCACAATAAGAAGGTTCCTTTCCTACAAGGCATGGTAGTTCCTGTACTCTAGGAGGCTTAAGCAAGGTTGCAAGTGCGAGCCCAGCTTGGGCAATTTAGCAACTTAGAGGGAAGGGAAACTTTCATATGGGAATTTTATCTCCTGCATTTGAGAAGCAGAATTCCTTCTGTTCTTCTAATCAGAATGATACTGTACCTTTTGTTTTCAAGTACTTTTAACTCAAAATAGTCAATATATCAAAATGGTATATTTTTATCCACTTCAGTAGCATATTAGGGACTCAAAACATATATAAAGCACTACAAAGCTATAAGGAAAAACAGGGAGATTCCTTTGTAATAGTCTACCTTTGTTTAATTACAGGTTAGGTGGGCAGAGATAATATTATTATTATCAATGATTACATTTGCCAGACATCTATCATTTTGCGTGGCCAGCATTTTTCCTTTCATCGCAGATGTTCCATTTGGAATCATTTTCCTCTTAGGACTTCCTTTTACAAGGGTCTATTGATGGAAAAAATCTTTTCTTTCAAATCTCTGGTATACATAAAGTTGTTATAGTATATATTTCATGTGTTTTGAACATTTTTTTCTTGCTTTCAATGGATATGAGTTTTATTCTGCTGACTTAAATGTTTGCATTGTTTTTATTCACATGATGATTTCATTTTAAGAGTTTTCTTTAATTTCTTTCAGCATTTTATTTGTAATTGTAGCAGGTTTCTTCTGGTGCTCTAATCTGGCATATTGCAAGAAACAGAATGCTGTGTATGCTGCTGCCAACCTGTTTTTGCAATGTAAATTAATTCATGAGGGAAATGATAAACCACGAGGATGAGTCATTATAATGTGAAAGTTCACATACAGCTTTTCTCGTTATGTTAATGATTTGGGCTACAAGCAAGACAGCTGTGTCCTGCTTAAGGATACTTTTTGAGAAATGAACTTTTAGAGAGTTTTGTCATTGTGTAAACACCATAGATTGTTCTTATAAAAAATGTAAGACAACTGTAATGTTGCTTTGCAATATAAATCTATACATTGTATATGTGGTTCATCACTGGCTGAATTATCACTATGCAGCCTGTGATTTGTCTATCTTGTGGATCCCACTTTTTTACCTTTGAGTTCAGTTTGGCCACATGTTTTGCTTTGGAAATGCTGACTGTGCAGATCCCCCAATCTTTGTGCATTTTGCCTTTGTTTCCATAACTGTAATCTCAGCTCCTTCTTTAGCCCACCAAAGTTACCAAGTGTAACTTTTTTAAAAAAAAAGGATGAGGTCATATTTATTACAATATTCCTTTATTTTTTAAGAATTTGACATATCTTTAAACATAACCGTATACTTATTAAGATTGTCAATACTAGGGCTGGGAATTTAGCTCAGTGGCATAAGTGCTTGCCTGGCAAGTGCAAGGTTGTGAGTTCGATCTCCGGTACCAAAAAAAAGAAAAGAAAAGATTGTCAATACTTTTATAACACACTACTTATGCAGTGATAAAGATTTTAAGTAGTTTTTATCATAAATCTATTATTTTTTAATAAGCCCTGTTATTTTGAATGAGCAGTTATGCAAAATACAATTTTGAGTTTTTCTTCAGGAAGACGTATGTCTATCACAGCAGAAATGCCTAATGAAAGGATATATTTTTAAAGTGAAGCTAATACAATTTGTTAGTAGACTCAATTTTGGATGAATGAAAAGGAGATAAGTCATTGATGACCAAAACTTCATGGCCTAGGGCTGGGGATTTAGCTCAGTGGCATAAGCACCTGCCTGGCAAGTGTGAGGTCATGAGTTCAATCCCCGGTACCTAAGAGCCAGATGGAAGAAGTAGATGTGGGAAACCCAGTTTGTGGGACACATTAAAGCATTGGTTTTGTACAGGTAAATTTGAGGTCTGTATTAGATATCCAGGTGAAAATGTCAAACAGGCTCTTGCATATATGCCTGAAATGCAAAGCAAGGGAGAGACATAAATTTGGGAGTCATCAATATATAGCTGACACTTAAAGCTTTAGGACTACAGGAGATAATCCAGAGAATGAATATAGACAGAAGGAAAGTTCCAGGACTAGGTGTGGGAATTTCCATGGTTATTGGTTGGAAAGGTGAAATATCAGCAAATGTGAAATATCAGTCTGAGAAATAATGGTGTTCAAGACAGGAGAAAGATCCTCAGAACTGGTATCCCAGACGAAGGATCAAGTATTTAAAGAAAAGGATGTGAACAACTAGGTTAAATGCCTCAACAGATATGTGCAATGAGGGTTGATAAGCACCCACTGAGGTCATTGTGACTCGACAAGAGGTATTTTTATGGAATATTACACACAGTCTCAAAACAAAAAAAGTGTCTATGGTCAGAGGATTAGTTTCCAGTATGGCTGAAAACTTAATGAACCTGAGGTCCTAGAAGTACACAGGAAAGGATGATTAGAGAATAGAATGGTTCAAGTTGAGATCAGGGAAGGCTAAGATTATTAGTAATAAAAGGTCTAGGGAGAGGTAGGTTAGAAGATAGATCACTGGAGTTAATTGGTGAAAGGACTGAGAAGTCAGGGTAGTGACAGGAAATTACCTACCTGAATATTAAAAATATCAAGAATTATTGGCAGGATTAGTTGAATGACCATGGATAAATTACTGGGCTGTTTGATGCCTTAATCTTCACATCTTAAATTGGGGTAATAATGGTTCCTATCTTTACTGGGCTGAAGTAAGGATTGAGATAAATGTATCTTAAGTGCTTAGCACAATAGACTCTAGATTAGGTGCTCAATAAAATGACAGAGATATAAGTTAAAATCAAATTTGGGTCCCTAATAAAACTCAGATTTGAGCCCCTAGTAAAAATTTTTAAAAAGGATATTCTTACATTTTATCAAATGAAAAATTTAAGGTTGTGCAGCTGAAGAAATATCTACTGCTTTTGAGAACATTTCCTCACTATTTTTTGTCACTGTTTCTCAAAGTTTTCAAACACTCTGGAGTCATGGAGAGAAGAGTGGTAGTATTGATGTAGCTTATTTTTAAAGAATTAATTTAATAATCTAATTCAGAATTCACTCAACAGCTTATAACGTTATTTGCCTGTTTCCTTTAACACTTTTGTTTCTGTTATTTATTCCCAACAGAAGCCCAAATAAAGGAATGTAAAGAAATGTTGTATGAAGAAGATTTGTCCAAAATAGCCCTGAACAGCCCCACTGAACAGATTGCATACTTACTGGTAGACCGAAGTACACTCTTGGAGAAATTGGAACTTGCAGACTTCAAGTCACAGTCTCAAAAACACATGAGCAGTAACTTACAGAAAGAATTTCCACAGGTATTCCAAAATCGAGTAAAGGCAGGCCAGTCTTAAATGTGTTCATTCATTTAATCATTCATTCTTTAAAATATCAGGAATCATACTTAAGAATACAGGATTTAGGTTTTAAAAGATTTCTTCTGCCTCTTAGTAGTAATGTGCATTAGAATGAGACAGTTACCATTTGTGAGCCTCACTTTCCACATCTGTAAAATCTGACATCAACTCAAGTAATCTACAGTATGATCATGAGAATGGAATAACAGTATATGTAAAGCTGTCAAATACTCCACACTTATTAATTAGTGTACTACTTATTGAGAATTTATCATATGCTGGGCTTTGTACTACTGGATGTAAAAACAAATTCAAATTAAAGTTGATCTGGACTCACAAGGAATTTATAAACCAATGGAAGAAAAAGATAAAAAAGGGGTTATAGATCAGTGTAGGTAGTTATAGGCTAAGGAGGGCACAGAAGGCTTACAAAATGCAGGCCAAGTCAAAGAGATGAGTAGAATGACCACAAAAAGCTTCCAGAGGAGATGATGTTGCGTAGTGTTTTGAAAGCTTTTTGGGTTAGTTAGGTTCCAGAGGAGATGATGTTGCGTAGTGTTTTGAAAGCTTTTTGGATTTGTGAAGAGGCTGGAAAGGGCATTCCTGGCAAAGGGAACAAAGTAGCTGATACATGTTGGTTCATGCAACTGAATGCTGAGAACTGTGACTGGAACTAATTTCAAGAACCACATCCTAGTAAGACTCATAGGCTAAGCCAACAACTTTGGATCTGACACTCAATGTTCCTGGTATACATACATACATACATGCATGCATGCGCACACACACAAATGTTTTGTGGTATTGGGTCCAGCGCCTCCTGCATGCTAGGCAAGCACTGTCCCACTGAACTAAGTACCCATCTCTTTCTATTTTTTAATTTTGAGACAGTGTCTTGCTAAGTTGTCCGTGTGGGCTTCTAATTTATAATCATCTTATATCAGCTTCCCAAGTAGCTGGGATTAGAGGCATGTACTATCACCCAGCTATAAATATATTTTTGAATGAATAAATGATTGACTTGTTTTAGAAGTTATGAAAAAATTGCTAAATGATTTTAAGAGGATAATTAACAATCTGATTTATGTTTCAGAAAAATCACTCTAAATTAAGACTAGTCATGTCAAATGTTGGTGACAATGTGAAGCAACTGGAATTCTCTAACCTTACTGATAATAGTATAAAAGGACACAGCTACTTTGGAAAATAGCTTGGCATTTTCTTAAAAAGCTGTGTACCACCAAATTCTGCCATTCAACCCTTTCGTATATACACAAGAGAAATGGAAACATATACCCACATAAAGACTTGTACATATCCTATAACTGCTTTAATTGTAATAAACCTAAAACTAGAAGCCATTCAGATGTTCATCAATAGATGAATGTTTTGATCCATACAATGGAATATTCGTGATTAAAAAAGAATAAACACAAAATGGATAAATCTCAAAATAATCATCTGAATGAAAGACTATAAATGAGTATATAGTCTGAAATACCATTTATTCAAAGTAGTAGAGAATAAAAGTTAACGTGTGGTAATAGGAACAGATTCATGGTTGTTTGGAGACAGTGGTAGGGAAAGAATGCATCACAAAAGGGCATAGAAACTTTTTTGGAATAATGGATATTTTCCCTATTTCAGTGGTATTGGTTTACGAAGTGCATACATATAACAAAAAAGTGTGCACTGTAAACATGTACAGTTAATTATATGTCAATTATACATATTTAAAAGTTTCCCAAAGATGGTTTTAGAATTTGAAATGTAACTTGTTAAAATTTTGTTGCCTCCCTAGTTATACCTTGTGCAAGCTAATATTTAACTAATCTGTGTATAAAGCAAGTAGGAGAGTCATTCCAATCAAAAGGGACCTTGTATGCTGACTTGGAAACCCAAGAAATTTAGGAAGGCCTGATTTATTTGCCAACCATATTTGAAATAATGTCTGCTTTAGTTTTGTTGGGTTTTTAATTTAATGCACATAGTTAAAAAATACAAGCAAAATAAAGTAGAATAAAAAAGTCATCTCACCCATATACTCAATTCCATATTCCTAAATTACCATTACCAACAATCTTTGAATTTAAGAGAAAAAAAAACACAGAAAAGAAAAACAAAAAGCCAAAGAGATAAACAACAACAGTAAACCCAGTACAATTAACAGTATAGGTTTACAAAACAAGATGATAGGAATTTGATAGTAGTTGTAATATTGCATATTGTTACCTTCAAAAGGGTTGCTTAGAATAACAGATATAGACATGTAAAATTGATCTAATCATATGAGTATTAACTGTTGTTTTCCAATAGCTAATACAACTAGTAGTATAGTCATTTTAGCTATCATATATATATATATATATATATATTTATAAATTTATGTCTTTTCCTTTCCCTTTCTTCTTTCCTCCTTTCCCCATCCCAATCTCTTTTCCTCTTTGAGCAGTTTCTTACCCTTTCATAGTATTTATTGTAGATTTTGCATTGTATATACTTTTTCAGTTTCTTTCACTAGGGAGAAAATACAGTATTTACACATATAAGTTTATTTCACTTATGAGTATGGTCTCAAGTCATGTCCATTTACTTATAAAAGTTTTGATGTAATTTTTCTTTATAGCTGAGTAGTATTCCATTGTATAAAAATACCACATCTTTTTTATCCATTCCTTGATTGATGGGCACTTGGATCGTTTCCAAGGTTTGGCTATTACCAACTGTGTTGCTATCAACATGGGTACACATATATCACTGTGGTATGATGTTTTCAGTTCTTCTGGGAAAATGCCTAGAAGTAGGATAGCTGAGTCAAATGAAATCTCTAATCTTAGCTTTTTGAAGAACCTCCACACTTATTTCCACAGTGGTTGCACCAGCCTACACTTCCACCAACAGTGGAGAAGGGTCCCTTTTTCCCCACAGCGTCTCCAGCATTTGTTATTGGTTGATTTCTTGACCTTAGCCATTCTTTCTGGAGATGGAATCTCAGTGTTGTTTTAATTTGCATTTCTCAAATGACCATTGATGTTGAACATTTTTTCATATATATTTATTTTCCATTTGTATTTCTTCATCTGAGAATTGTATATTCAGATGCCAATTTTTAAATTGGTCCTTGAATTTTGAGGTCTGATTTTTTCTAAAAATTCTTTGTATGTTCTAGATAGAAGCCCTTTGTCTGAGGGATTTTCCCAATTTGTGGGTTTTCTTTTCACTCTGTTGGAGATTTCTTTTGAACATTCAAAAACTTTTTAATCAGATTTTTTTTCCCCCAGTACCAGGGATCAAACTCACAACCTTATGCTTGCCAGGCAAGTGTTTATGCTGCTGAGCTAAATCCCCAGCCCCCAAAAACTTCTTAATAAGACCAGATCCCAGTTGAGGATTCTAGGAAGTACTTCCCGTGCAGTTTGATTTTTATTCATGAACACTCTGCCTACCCCCATGTCTTCAAGATTTCTGTCTACTTTGTCTCCCAGCAGATTTAGTGTTTCTGTTTTAATACTTACATCTTTGATCCATTTTGACTTTAGTTTAGTGCATAGTGATAAACATGGATCTAGTTTTAGTTTTCGGCGTATGGAGAGCCAGTTTTTCAACCACCACTTTTTAAAGAGGCCATCTTTGGCCAGGGATTTAGCTCAGTGGCATAAGCATCTGCCTTGAAAGCGTGTGGTTGTGAGTTCGATCCCTGGTACACAAATAAAAATAAAAAAGAGGCCATCTTTTTTCCAGCGAACATGTTTGGCCCCTTTGTCAAAGATGAGGTGGCTGATTGTGTTTGTAGCTGTGGCTGTCTTCTAACCTAGTCCATTGATCTTCAGGTCTGTTTTTATTCCAGTACCATGCTGATTTTATCACAATGGCTTTGTAATATAACTTCAAGTCAAGGATTGTGATGCCTCCTGCTTTACCTTTGTTGCCCAGAATTGCCTTTGCTAGTCTAGGTCTCTTCCAGTTCCAGATGAATTTAAGGAATGATTTCTCTAGATCTCTGAATTATGCAAATGGTATTTTGATTAGAATTGCATTAAATTTGTATAACAATTTTGGGAGAATGGCCATTTTCACAATATTTGTTCTTTCTATCCATAAACAGGGAATGTCTTTCCATTTTCTGAAATTCTCTTCAATTTCCTTTTTCAGAATAATATAATTTTCACTATATAGATATTTTACTTCCTTTGTTATTAAATGAAATACTTCCTAAGTATTTAAATGAAATACATTCTAAGTATTTCATTTTTTTTGATGCTATAGTGAAGAACCAACAATCTTTAATTAAACATCTTAAAATGCATAAGCAACAGTTTTTGCTTATCCTTTCTGAAAATTTCCATTCATTTAGAAGACAAATTATATTCAGTTACACATATTGTTTTATTTTCCATATTAGTGTGTATATATCACATTAGTCTTTTTTGATAACATATATATTCTTATGTATGGGTGTATCAAAATCTATTTTTTTGCTGGATGGCAGAGAATAAAGAGATGACATTTAATGCCAGTAATAATAAAAAATTTCTAAAAAAATTTTATTATGAGATATATTTGAAGAAAAATGATAAAATTTATGAGTACCATTTAACAAATATAGAGAAAACAGCCATGTAACTATGAGCCCTGTCAAGAATACATTGCTGATACCTTAGAAGCTCCCTTGATGTCTTTCTGATCACAACCTTTGTTGTTCTCACAAAGATCTTCATCCCTAAATGATACACAGAGTAGTATACTTTTGCCTATTTTTGAAAATTATATAAACTAGAGAATCAACTGTTGTATATTTATTCCTTAATCAGCTTCCCATTGCTATATATTATTCCATTGTATGAATATGTGACAATGTCCATTTTTGACATTTCCTATTTATGTCTGTTATAAACATACTGTTATCTATCCATTTTGTCACTATGAATACATCCAATTGTGTAGGGGTATACTCAGATTTAGGGAACCAGACTATGTGGATCTTAACCTTTATCAGATTATGTCAAACTGTCTTTTTTTAAGTACCAGTTTCAATTTGTACTGGCACCAATGCTGTAAGAAGGTTCTTTTGCTTTTCATCAGCCCTTGATATTATCAGACTTTCAAATTTTTATAAACTGTTATCTCATGTTGTTTTTAATTAGTATCAGGGACCTGAGGAAGAGCCCTGATTGTGTAAAGGGTACGGCAAAAGGATAAAATAAAAAACAGAGACAAATTTAATAATACATGATTGGCTGGGAAGTCAATGTTTCCAGACGTGTCCACCCAACACTCTAAAACTACCAGTATTGATCGGGTGTATATAGTAGCAGGTGGGGCTAGTGAAAGATTCAAATTTGGCAGAAGTCTCAGAGGCTTATGTGACTCAAGAGAGCATAGGTGATTTTATGCTAAGAAGGATTTTGTCCTGGAATATAATCCTGGGATGACTCAAGAGAATGTAGGTGATCTTATGATAAGAAGGATCTTGTCTTAGAGTATAATCCTGGGATGACTCGAAAAGATATAGGTTGATTTTATGCTAAGAAGGATTTTGTCCTGGAGTATAATCCTGGCATGACTCAAGAGAGTGTAGATGGTTTTATGTTAAGAAGAGTCAAAGAGAAGTCTCAAATGGGTAGTACTGATAATCCCAAACCTCTACTTTATCTCTTGGGGAAGTTTGCAAAATTAGCAGTTGTGAATTTGTGGTCCCCAACAAATTAGCATTTCACTGATTACAAATGAAATTGATATGGATATTGATCATATGGATTTTCCATTTTAATAGTGCCCATGTCTTTTGCCTGTTTTATTGACAACAAAAATTCTGTATATATTGAGGTTGCCAGTCCTTTGCTGGTTATGTGTACTACAAATACTTTTTCTCCTACTCTGTGGTTTTTTAACATTCTAAATGGTATCGTTTAAAGAATGAGTTATCAAATTTAATGCATCTCAGTTTACCAATCTTTTATGGTTATTGTTTTTTTGTTGTTGTTCTAATCAAGGACTCTTTGCCTTGTGATAAAATCTTATAATTTTCCCCACAAATATCTTGCACATTTTCTGTTAAATTTATTCCCAGGGCTTCATATTTTTAGATGTTATTTATAATAAATGCAAATTTTTAATTTTTAAACATTTCCTAATTAGGGCCAGGGATTTAGCTCAATGGCATAGGTGCCTGCCTGGCACATACAAATTCATGAGTTCAATCCCTGGAACAACAACAACAAAATTCTATTAATTGTTACTAGTATTTAAAACTATATTTTTACATATTGATTATGTCTAATAATCTTGTTAAAATTTATCATTTACTTTAATAATTTATTGGTGATTCAAAAATTTTTTTAATGTCCAAAATCATCTAAAAATAGTGATATTGTTGTTCTTCCTTTCCAAACCTTATTTCTTTAAAAAAATTTTTCTTACCTTACTACACTGGCTAGTATCTCTAGTATATTAAATAGCAAATATCTTATCCTATTACTGATTTCAGAGAAAAGATGCCAGTGATTTACTAATAAGGATGATCTTTGCTGAAAGTTTTTCTTTTAAAAATAATACTCTTTGTTGGTTTAAGAAAATTCACTTTTATTTCTAGTTTGCTAAGGCTTCCTTTTCATTTTCTTTTGGAATCAATGCTGAATTTTACTAAAATTTTTTCTGTAGTATTGACTGGGATTATAAAATAATTTAAGACAATCTGTTAATATGAGAACTTCATTGATTTATTTTATCAGTGTTAAAATGACTTTGCATACTTGTGATAAATGCATCTTGTTCATGATATGTTATCCTTTATAAAATTATTAGGTTTCATACAATTTTTAAAATTTTGCATCTGTGTTTCTGAGTGAGACTCCTTTGTGATTCTTTAATTAAACTGCTGTAGCATGATTAAGTCTTTGTGTGGGCACATGCTTTCCTTCCTCTTGTGTATACAGCTAGGAATGTAATTCAGAATTGTATGAGAGGTGTAATTAATTTTTATCTTTGTCAGGTTTTAAAGTCCAGCCCAGTATTAATCAACCTGCTTTACATTGTTGCCTCTCTAAAGCAGCTGTCTCAATAAATTTTTCCTAATTACTCTCCCATGGAACTTTAATACTACATTTTTATGATATATCTACTTATGTCCTATGGATTTAAGAGTAATTTTAAAAATTTCTTCAGGAATCACTATTGATTTGTTGATAATCCATGGTCTAACCTCATAAAATGAATTGACCTGAGGTCTTTTTTTTATATATAAATTGGTTATTGAGATGGATTCGTGAACAACAATATAGGAATCCAAGCAGCCAAATTGATAAATTTGGAATTTATTAACTGAGCTCAGGATCACTGGTATACAGACCCCCCTGGTTCAAGCTCCAAACAGGTGGCCCCAAACTGGAAAGTTACAGTTTTTAAAAGAGAGAATCACAAAAGACATCCTGTTGGAAACAATTTAGCTTGAATCTTTCATTAATTTTTCAGCTGACACTTGTATCCTGCTTCTTTTGTTGAGCAGGTTAATTTTTCACCTGTAGGTACAGCTCATTCTACTTTTTTCACAGGACTTGTACCCTGAGTAATTTTCCATTTTGCTGAGTCAAATACAGGGCACTAGTTAAATGCAGGGCTCAAGATGGCGTCAGTTATGCCACGCCACAACAGTTATCATCTTTTTTAATATAAGTTAATTTTTATTTATGAAGGTTGATTGATAAAAGATATATTTATTTCTTGATTTTAGTTAAGGAAAATTTTAACAAATCCATAAGTCTCTGCACAAAAGACATCAAGAGCCTGAGCAGCAAGCCCCACCAAAAAAAAAAAATCTAAGTATGATTTTTAAAAATTGTAATCTTTTAATAATAGCTAAATCCAAATTAACTTTTACCTGAATTTGTCCAAATATGTTAAAACATACTCCTATTGTAAAAAAGATCAAATTGTGCATAAACACATTAAAAATTTGGGGTGCTAGAAAACAATCAATCACCCAAAATCAGCAATAGCTGATTTTCATTAAATGTTTAAATAATCAATGTGTTACAGATTAAGGTGGCTGGGGCAGGCAGGTTGCAAGTTGGAGGCCAGGTGAGCAATTTTTATTTTTGTCTCAAAACTTTTCTTTAAAATCTAAGATAAAGAAAGGGCTGGGAATGCAGCTCCGCGGTGGAGCGCTCACACAGCACATACAGTGCCCTCGGTTCCATTTCCCAATACCACAAAAAATAAAATCACACAGGAAGCTGAGGATATAGCCCAGTGGTAGCACAGTGCCTAACATATACAAGACCTTGCATTTAATCTGTGAGTTCAAGGAGAGCCTGGGCTGCAAAGTGAGTTCAAGGCTAGTCTGAACTACATAGCGAGACCCTGTCTCAAAAATTTTTTTGTCTTTTGGAGATTTCTTTGTGTGTGTGTGTGTGTGTGTGTGTGTGTGTGTCAGGAATTGAACCCAGGTCCTTGCACTTGCCAGGCAAGTGCTGTACCACTGAGTTACCTCCCCAGCCCTGGAGATTTCTTTAGAATCTGTATCACACTACATCAGATATAACCAATTCTTCTCATGGAATTTATCATCTTGAGCTGGGTAAGTTTTATATACATAAGAATACGTATACTGAGACTTTAACCATGAGAAGTAACCAATGTAAGGAAAATATATACAGTATGTAGATGAAACTGAATATCATAGCATTATTTTCAACAGCAAAACTAGATACTGTCCCTGTGTTTAAATGATTATATAAATGGAATGCCCACTCTGGAACACTGTGTAACTTTTAAAATATTATTACAAAGTCTGTACAGCAATGTAGAGAATATTCCTAATGTGCTGCTGAATTTAAAAAAGCCAGAGAGAAGCTTGTACATAGATTGGAATTATGGCTGTTTTAAAAAAAATCTATGTTAATAAAAAATACTGCAAAGAAATATAGTAATATGTTTAAAGTGGTTTTGATATATAGATGGTATATATCAGATGATATATTTGGATTTTTAAACTCAAAAAATTATATAATTCTTATATAATATTCTCTTTTGAGGATCAAATGGAAATTTAATTGACACTAAATTCCTCAACTCTTAAAATCTTTGAAAATAATTGCAAAAGAGAGGCTCTAAATATGATTTGAGACTTGTCAAGTATGTGCATGCTGTGACATTTAATGAAAACTTAATGTGAAGGCATTTTGTAAACTAATGTATCATATAAATAAGGAATATCATCTCTCAGATAATATTGTTTTTATGTTTAAATTCCTATTTTTAACAATCACATAAACATATGAAATTATATGTTTACAAGTAAAAACAAAAATCATCAATTTTATTTTGTTTAACCTAATAAAAGAATTGTACATGAGTGAAATATTTGCTACTTTTTACTGGCTTTTAAACATTATAGAAAATAGCAAAATACCATATAAGTACATTTGCTCTTGGTTTTATTGTTAACAGTAGTTTTATTTCAGTCTCATAATGAAGACCTGGATAAAGATAAAACATCACAAAACTGCCTAGAGAGAGATGCTGAACATATAGCAAATAGGTTGGGGATGACCCAGGAAGAGATCCAAAGGCTGACAAATAAACTACAAGTGAAGGAGAAAGAGCTGAGTAAATTGGGTAAGTTGTGTTTTCAGATGACCATTTCTGGCCATGTTTTAACTTCACTGATCTTTTCTGAAAATGGAACATTAAAAATAAAAAAGTAAAACATAAGTACACTGAGGAAAAATACTTTTAGGATGAATACATAAAAGCCTGAAGAACTGCTTCATTTTCCACAAGGTCCAGAAATTTTCACTGAAGCACAAGCTTATAACCTACATAACTCATAAATGTACACCACTCACCGCAAGAAACTCCCAACATCGCAGGTTCTCCCTTTATTCTTTGTCTCTAGCTCTAACTAGGTCAACCACCATGCATTTTTGTTTTATGAGACAGGGTCTAGTTTAGGCTGATTTTGAATTCACTGTGTAGCCCAAGCTGGCCTCAAACTTATGATGAAACTTCTGCCTCAGCCTCCTGAGCACTGAGATTACAGGTGTGCGCCATTATGCCTGGCTGAGTATGCATTCTTTAGATTACTTCTCTTGCTCAATCTTGTGTTTGTAAGATTCATTCATGTTATTGCATGTAACAATTTGTGAACTTGTACAGTTATTATAATGTTCCATTAATAAACATAATTTGTTTTTCCATTCTACTCTTGATGGACATGTGTGTTGTTTCCTGTTTGGGCCTATCATTTCTCATGCTATGAACATTTGTGTACATATCTTTTGATGTACTTATCTACATATTTCTAACTAGGATAAGAATACAATTACTGAGCATATGCTATATTCCCAACTACTCCACAGGGTGAGGCAGGAGGATCCAAGTTTGAGATTAGCCTGGGCATTTAGTAAAACCCTGTCTCAAAATAAAATGACTGGGGATGTGGTTCACTGGTAGAGTAACTCTGAGTTCCATTCCCAGTACCACACACACACACACACACACACACACACACAGAATTACTAGATCAAAGATTATAGACACATTCTGCTGTCGTCTCTCCAAGTGCAGCCACACATCACTTAACAATGGGGATTTGTCCTGAGAAAGTGTCATCAGGCAGTTTCCTAATTGTATAACATCATAGTGTGCTTACAAAAACTAGGGTGACTACAACTTCACTAGGTGATGCAGTTTTACAGGATCACCATCATACATGTGACCCGCTACTGATTAAAACATTATTTTGCAGCACATGGCTGTAATTGTCCTGATTCAAGCATTCCTCAGTAGTTCACAGAACACTCCATGTTCACCTCTTGTAAATAGTGGTACTCAGCCTTTCTGATGGTGAATGCAGTTGGAAACTAAGGAAGTTGATTGTTGCTTGCCTGGATATACTGTTTGGTAAAGTTCCTCCCCTAGGGTTTCATGTGTTTTCTACTGTGTTGCATTTCGGTTTTATTCATTTGTAGGTATCTTTGTTTGGAATGTGAGCCTTTTGTTGGCTATGAATGCTATTTGTTTTCCATGCAGGATTGCTAATATTTGTTTAACTGAGCCATCCTTTATACTTTCAGGGTTTTCATGTGTAAATTCTTCTTTCTTTTTTCCTCTTCTCTTCTCTCTGCCTTTCTTCCTCTCTTCCTTCTTCCTTTCTCCCCCCCTCCCCTCTTTCTTTTTTATATCAGCCCTGGTGATTGAGCCCAGGAATGGTGCATGCAACACAAGTACCCCACCACTGAGCTGTAAACCCTGGCTCATGTGTGTAAAGCTTTTTCTTCACAAGATTATTGAAAATATGTGTTCCTTGTTTGCTTAATACTTTTGTGGCTTTTTGTTTGTATTTAAATTTTTGTTTTATCTAGAATTTAGTAGGAAGCTTGAATTTTTAAATTGTCTCTTTTCTGTATTTCTAACTTAAGATAAAAGGTCTCAGGTTCATTCTTTTTTGAATTCAATGTATAAGTTACTGTACAATCATGAATGTTTTTTTAAAAGCCAGGCATGGGGTGCCCCTTTGTAATTCCAGGTACTCCGGAGGCTAAAGCAGAAGGATAGAAAGAAGTTTGAGGCCAGCCTGAGCCAGCTAGTTAGTGAAATGCAGTCTCAAAATAAAAGGGGCTGGAGAGGTAGTTCAGTGGTGGAGCCCTTGCCTAGCATGTGTGGGAAAAATGGGTTTGATCTTCCATCCCAGTACTTTAAAAAAAATTTCAAAGACAAAGAAGTTACTTGAAGTTTTCTTACTAACACTAATCATTTGGCCTTCTCCCCAGCGCTGGGTATAGGAACTTGGGGCACTGTCCCTGCCAGGCAAGTGCTCCACCACTGAGCTACACCTCCAGGCCGCATTTTCTTCTTACACAAATATTTTCTCCCTTCTTCTTTTAGATGCTGCACTTGAAAAAGCTCAACTAGAAATTGGGAGACTGAAAGAAAATCTGATAAAACTGAAAGAAAATGGTGAGTCATTCCAGCAGTTATAATAATATAATAAGTAACATTATGTATTAAATATTTCTAAACACTAATAATTAAAATAATAAGTACTACTGATAGTGTTGCTACTGCTACTACTGCTATTACTCCTGCCACCACTTATTGCCTACAAATGCTCACACTATACCTATATTACCTGTAACACAACAATTCCCAATAGTGATTATTATTCCCATTTGTAGGTAAGGAAACAGAGTCATGGCAAGGTTAAGTGTGTTAGCCAAGAGCTACATTAGGTATCACAGCTGGTGTCTGAAACCTTCTGTCTAACCAAATCATACATATTTTACTGGGATCACAGACCAACATACCTTATAATGCATTTAACACTTCACATGCTTGACGAGGAAGCCAGTAGTTTTGGAATCAGTGGTGCATTAGTTAATCTGATGTTAGCCTGGCTATCTAAAATTGACACCAGCTACCAACATTATAACAAAATCTGACCATTTTAATGGAAACAACCTTAAAGTATATTTACCAATTTTATGTATTTCCAAAATTAATTATAACTTCCTTTTCAAAAGTACATGAATATAATTATAAAATGAACACTGCTTTCCTAGTAACTGATCACCAAGGAGTCAGAAAGCAATAAAGATATAGGAAACCTAAAAATACTACCAACCAATGTGACCTAGTGGATAGGAAACTGCATCAGAATATACAATCTTTTTTTTTTTTTTTTACAATCTTTTCATGTAGCTGTGGAAACTTCACCAAGAGAGACCACCTCAGCCAATAAAGAAAACCTCTGTGGAAAATCTAAAAGCACACAAATTATGTCTTTCATCAGAATGGAATTAAACTAAAAATCAGTTACAGAAATTTATTTCAAAAATCTTCAAATATTTAAAAATTATACAATATACTGCTTAATAGTCCCAGCCCTTAGAGAAAAAAATTGCAAGAGATATCAGAACATATTCTCAATACAGCTAATTCAGTATTGGGTGGGAGGAATCTCTTATTGAACCCACGGCCTTCACACAGAGTTACATCTTTTTTTTTTTTTTTATACCAGAGATTGAACTCATGACCTCAAACTTGCCAGGCAGGCACTTACACTGCTGAGCTAAATTCCCAGCCCCCCAGGGACCGACCTGTCATTGTATTTCATATTTATACTATACATTTAGAAAGGATACAAAATAATGTAAATTTAATATCACAAAAACCCAAGAGAGCCAATTAAACCTAAAACAACCAGAAGAAAGGAGATATTAACATAGGACGTAAGTCAAATGAAACTAAAAGCAGGACAACAGAGTAAATCAGTGGAACTAAGAACTGGTTTTTCAGAAAGACCAGTACCACTGATAAACTCCTAACTAGATTGAACATAACAAAAGTAAAAATTAACTTTTGTTAATGTTTATGAAAGAAAAACATTTCTACAGGCTAAAGAGATACTAAGAAAATATTATGAATAACTTTGTGCCAATAAGTTTGACAGCCCAAATGACATAGATATATTCTTTGCAAAACTACTGTTTCATTCAAAAAGAAGTAGCCCTAAGTCCATTAAATAAATCGAATTTATAGTTTAAAATATTCCCACAAAGAAAATTCTAGGCTCAGTGGCATAAGCGCCTACTTGGCAAGTGCAAGGTCACAAATTCGATCCCCAGTACCAAAAAAGAAAAGAAAAGAAAATTCTAGGCTCAGATGGCTTCATTAATTAATTCTAATATACATATAAGTAATAAATAATACTCATTTTATGTAAATCCTCACAGAAAATTGAAGAAAAGGGAGTAATTTTTAACTTTTTAAGTGACAAGCATTACTTTGGTACCAAACCCAGTAAGACATGTCAATAACCTTAATGAACATAGATGTACTCAGAAAATTACTGGTAGTAAGAAGTAACTTGGGTAGTCAAATAGAATATGCTTATGAAGAATGGGCTGGTTAAACAACTAACTGTACAGGCAAACACCTTGCAGTGAGTACTAAGAATGATACAGAGCTATGGCACTAATGTAAGTAGATGTCTAATATATTACCAAGTGAAAAAAGCAAGTTGTAAGGTAGTAAGTATGGTATAATGTCAATTAGGTTTTCCTATTTGAAGTTGTGTGCACAGGCTCTCTGAGCTGGTGTACGTGGTAGAATTGTGATGATGCTAGGGTAATTTCATGTACATTGTAAGTAGCTGCTGCCCTGAGTCTATAATTCATTTGTGATCAATAAAGTAATACTTATTCCTATTATTCCATTGTTCCAATGTACTTTTAAAATTTGTAAAGATTAAACATGCTGGTAGTACTCAGTGTGCAGAAATGAGTATCATGCATAGTTGTAAGCATGTAGCTTTGTACAATTTTTGAAGAAAAATTTGGCAGTGTAACATATTTAAAGATTTATTGGGGTTGGGAATATAGCTCAGTAGTACAAGTGCCTGCCTGGCAAGTGCAAGGTCATGAGTTTGATCCCTGGCACCTGCCCCCCTCACACACAAATGCACAGTTTCTCTGATCCAGCTACCCTGTTACTGAGTCTTTTCTTTGTTTTTTAGTCCTGAGAATTTTTAATTTTTTTTTTTTTTTTTTTTTTGGTACTGGGGATCGAACTCATGACCTTGCACTTACCAGGCAGGTGCTTATACCACTGAGTTAAATCCCTGGCCCAGAATTTTAAATTTGTATTTTTGTAAATATGTCTTCAGTACATAATGATTACATTTATTATGAGGAGTGGTGCAAGTAGATAATACATCTTAATTCTTTTTCTGTCCTCTTCCCCTCTCTCCCTCTCCCATTCCTCCATCTCTTACTCCTCTTCCCATTTGCAAAAGATTCATCTCTTCCTGTTTCCTATTATCTATTGGTCTTGAGAAATGTGGAGTTTGGGTTTTATAAATAATATTATAAGTACTTAAAGACTGGTAAACAAGGATAATTATTTCAGCATTGTTAGTAAGATATTTGCAACCTAAATCAAAATACTGATAAGTAGACAAAAAGTGACACAAGTATGGCACATTGGGCAGGAGAATCCAGAATGAAATGGGAGAATACAAAACAAATTTTGCCAGAAAATTGAATATTATTCATCAGTAAAGAAGAACAAAGTAATGATGCAAAAATTTGAAGGAACCTCAAGAAGTTTATGTTGAGTGAAAGAAATTAGGCACAAATCATATATAGATTGTAAGATTCCATCTGTATGACAGTCAGAACAAGCAAAACTAATCTGTGGAGATAGGAGTCAAAAAGTAGTAAGGATAAAGAGGACTAGAAAACTTAGTGGATGAGACATGAGGGAAATATCTGAGGTAATGAAAATATCCTACTTGCTTTTTTGGATGAAGTTCATAGATATAAAAATTGTAAAAGTTAACTGAACTGCACACTGAAGATATATTTGTTGCATTTTATTTAAATATACCATAATTGAAGAAAATAGCTCCATATAAGAAGTAGAAAAAAAGCTTTATAATGATTGATCTGTAACAATGACACTTAACCACAAGTGGTTAAATTGCAGATAGTATTGGATGGCATTCAGCTTCTTAAAATGTTGCACAGGAAGGATTGCATAGTATTGGATAGCATTCAGCTTCTTAAAATGTTGCACATTGTGTGTTGGTGTGTGTGTGTCATGTGTATATGTATACTGAGTGTGTGTTTTCTAAAGAAGTGAGATTGTAAATGATGACTAGTGTTTTAAATATTCCTCAAATTAAAAAAATTCTAAAGAGATAAGAGTCAAGCAAGGGAGAAGTAAAATAAAAAGTAATACAGAATAAAAATGAAGCAAGCAATAAAGAGAGCAAGCAAAAGTGACTAAAAAGCAGGGAGAGAAAAAAGAAACATAAATGAAAAATGGCTAAGAAACAGGAAAGTTACAGGCAGAAAGTTTGTATTACTGAAATCTTGATGAGTGTTCAGCTTAACGGGTCTTAACTGAGGGGTTGAGCTGAAAGCGGACCACTATTGTATATGGAGAGTAGAGCAGAGAGATGGATTTAAGGGATTACCTTTATTTAACTTGGAAAATCTGACCATTCACTGCCCTTAGCTCACCACTTCAGTCATTTGTGGAGCCCACTGTTGATGAGTGCAAGTGTCTAGAAGTTTCTCAGATGTGTAAAAGATAGGACTAAAGGGAAACTAGGAAGATGATTTCCTCAGTCACTTAACTTTTAGAAGGTAAGTTCATTTGTTTGAAAATTCCAAGTCCTAGAAGTTTCTATTGCTAGATAAGCTACACTCATGAATTCTAATTCGTTAGTCTAGTGTGAGAAATAAAAAACTTTCTGTTCTGTCTCAGTAGGTTGGTAGACTGTGCTGAGACTGGACTTGAGCATCAGTGGCTTTCCTGAGCAAAGCCACATATGCAGACATGGTAGGACTGAGAAGAGGGCTGGACATGGCACTCCACAGGTTTTTAAATTAATGCCTCCCAAACGAGAACTTTAATTCAGACCAGCAAACTGTTCTTGCCTCTTTTAGATAAAATTGACCTACAGAAAGCAAAAGAACATAATCAGAGACTGGATGAGGAAATTTTGGCTTTAAGAAGTCGGGTCCGATCACTTGACTCAGAAAAAAAAATGCTTGGAGAAATGGTAAGTGTATTGGTGAGGGTTCTCCAGACAGACACAATCAATGGGAAAGTAAATAAATGACTAAATAAATACATATAATTATGCATGAAAGTTTATTAAATACACTTACAGGATGAGAGATGAGACAGTCCACAATGACCATCTGTATGCCAGGAATTTAGCTGCTCAGTCCAAGAATGCGGAAACCTCAGAATAAGAGGGCTTAAGAATGTAAGCTCAATCTCATACTGAAGCCCTGGAAACTCCCTGGAGAGCTGCTGTTATGCATATGTGTTGAAGGACCTTAGAAAAACTGGAGTCTGATGTCCACAGGCAATAGCAGTAGCAAAACATGCACCACTCAAACATAACAGAACTTGTTATAATACAAGCAAACTCCTTTCTTCCTGTTCTTTGCATCAGGCTATAAGCCAGTTGGATGGTGTCATCAATAGCAGGGTGGTTCCTCCCACCCGATTTGCTGACCCACATGCCAGAAATCTCTAGACACTCCCATAGATAAGCCCAGCAGTGTGCTTTACAAATTTTCTGGTCCCTGAATTCAGCCAGTCTGACAATGTCTATAAACTGTCACAGCAAATTTAATTTAGTTCTTGGAATGTATTTATTGTGCATTCAATAACAGTCAGCAGCTTGAGTAACAGATACACATCATCTAAATTCATCCTTAGGGAGAACTGATACTCATGGTTATAGTATCTCTGATAGATACCGTGCTATAATTTGTCCTAGGTACAGGCTATTGGTGTTTATATTTTACAAGTTTTTAACTACATATGCTAAATAGTAACATTATTGTTATCACATGAATTTAGAATCTTTTTTTAGTAAGCTTATATTTAACTAATTTACAAATACAAAATATGACTATTGTTTGGATATGTTTGAAATTATTAACACCAAGTCCTTAGATTTATTCTTTTTAAACTATTTCTTCTAGGTGATTTGTTTTTAAATTTTTCAAATTTTGTTAATGTCTCTTAAATTTTAGTTTATAATCATTTCACAATCCTATTGCTAATGTCAAGCACAACATTAGCCTTGTATAATGTGAGGCATTGGAGAAATTTTTTTTGGAAACTGAGTAAATACCCATTGGGCTAATCATTATTAAAATAACAGAAGGTAACACATGTTGATGAGAATGTAGACGAGTTGGAACTCTTGTGCATTGCTGGTGGAAATGTAAATTATTGTAGTCACGATGGAAAACAGTATGGAAGTTCCTCAAACAAACCAAGAATTATATGTGATTGTATAATTTCACTTTTGGATATATACACCCAAGAAACTGAAGCAGGAACTCAATCATATATTTGTACAGCCATGTTCATAGCCACCCACATTATTCACAGCATCCAAAAGGAGAAACCCATCTGATGTGGTGATGCATGCTTGTAAATACAGCACTTCGGAAGGCTGAGTCAGGAGGATCTCAAATTTGAGCATAGCTTGGGCAGTTTAACAACCTAGCAAGACCTAGTGTCTAGTACCAAAAATAAAAGGTGGTCAAAATGTAGCTCATTGTGAAGGCCTTGTGTGTAATCCTCAGTAGTGAAAAATAAAAAGTAGAAGTAACTCAAATGTCCAAACAAAAATGTGGTACATATGTATAGCAGAACATTATTCAGTCTTAAAGTAGAAGAAGATTCTGGCTTATAGTTCTACATGAGTAAATCTTGAAGACGATATGGTAAATATAGTAAGTTACAAATAATATGTGGTTCTGTTTTTATGAGGTACTTTGAGTAGTCAAAATCACAGAGTAGAATGGTGGTCGCCAGGGGCTGGAAGAGGGGATAATGGTGAGTGTCATTTAATGTAGAGTGTAGAGTTTCAATGCAAGGTGAAGAGAGTTCTGGAGATGGATGGCTGTACAGCCCTGTGAACATGCATACTGTCACTGAACCACATACACTTAACAATGTTTAACCTGCTACCATTTGTGTTATGTGCATTTTGCAACAATGAAAAATACAATTTTAAAAAGAATGATTAAACAGGAAGATTTTCGAGTTATCCTAGTCTTTATAAATTATATACCTAATACCTACAAATACATTTAAATGTTTAATACAAATGCGTGTACACATGAAAAGGGGCAGAAAGGGCATGTTCTGAGCAGTGCTACTTCTGGAAAGGAAAAAGCATTGTGAAAGTATTACTGTTTATCCTATATCTGGGTGTTGTTGAAGTTTTACAAGGAGAAGATATTCAAGTATTACTTACATATTTTTTAAAACAAAGCCATAACGTCATTAAAAGTTGAGAAGCCTAAAAGACGTTTACTTTTGTATTTAAGGTTGAAAAACTTAAAGCAGAATTGTGGGAGTCTCCAAAGAATAAGCAACTTGGAAACCACTCCCCTGAAAAAACCATGGGTGCTGAACAGAGAGTACAGGTATTTTAAAGTTCTGCATTTTCTGATTTCTAATTGTTAAATGAATTTCATTTCTACAGAGTAAATTAGAATAATTGGTGCTAAACACTTACTGGGATTTTCAGCCAAATAGAGTGGAAAAAGAAACTGGGAAAATAGACTTTCTTGTTTCTTTGTTAGTAATGGATGTTGGATATTATGAATTTTTATGTTGTTGAGGACTGCATTTTATTGTCTTGCTTAAAGAATATTAAATTTTGTTTTTATAGTTGGTTAAATTTCAAAACTGGATAAGTTACCTGTTGAATAGCTTCATTCCTTCTGGATTGTTTACAAGCTTTCTTATGGTAGAATCACAATATTCTAGGGCTAGAGTAGCCTACTCTTTAGATGTGACCCTGGGTGGTTATAAGAGCTCTATTATCTGTGTAGTCAAAACTCATATCCCATACCCAAAGAACTCTTGAGAATTGTTCTTACAATCCTGTCATTCTTTGCCTATTTTCACAGAGTTTTGCCCTGACATGCCTGGCAAGAGCTGTTGAAGCCATGTAGAGATTTCTCCTGTTCTTCTCTGTGTTGCTCCCTTCTCCTTCACCTTCTCCTTCTCCCTTCTCCCTTCTCCCTTCATTTTTCCTTACTCCTTTCTTTGTCTGTCAGTTCCCCAAGACTGTTATCTTCCTATGGGATTCTTTTCACATTACCAGTCTTCAAATGGTATTTCCAGCTAGAAAGTCCCGGCAATTCCACTGCTCACGTAATCCTCCCCACTCCAATAGATCAGACTTCTCTAAAGTCTCTTTTCAAACATCTCTTGTCAAATGTTTCACATGGTTTTTTCCCCCATTTTTCTACTTGTAGTAATGAGAATCATCTTAACCTCTCTATATCATTATGGCCTTCCTTTTTCTATGACCCTCTTTCTGTGGTCTTCTACCTATTTTTCTGTTGAGAGGTTGAGTTTGAGGTGCCCTGGTCATTCTGTCATATGTCAATTCTTGAATGAATGATGTCATCCAAGAATGTCTGCTTGCCTACCTGTGTAATTGAGAACTTCTTCCAAGCTCTTTTATTTTTATTGAATCTGTGTTTCAGGCATTGAAAGTAACTAATAAAACTGGTGTTTTAAATATGGGTCTCCTAGGGCTGGGGATTTAGCTCAGTGGCATAAGTACCTGCCTGGCAAGTGTGAGGTTGTGAGTTCGATCCCTGGTACACACACACAAACATATATATATATATATATATATATATATATTTATCTCCAAGTTTTTTCCTCTGTATCAGAGGAAATTATTCTTTAGGCTTTATGTTCTTTGGGGCTTTTCAAATCAATTTTAGGGTAGCCAACACAGGCCAGGAGAAGCTGCCAGCCAGACCCCTGGAGCCCACCAGCTGCCACTGCCATCAGGACCAGTAACCAGCACAGGCCAGGAGAACCAGCCACATGTGCCCACCAGCTGCCATCAGGGGAGTCATGGTATAGCTGCATGTGTCTTGAGAAGCCTGCCTCATTCCCCAGCACTTCCCTGGGAACCTAGAACAAGAGAAACCCAGGTTGCCTAAACTATTACCTATACCATTGACAGGCAGCCAATATGGGAAGCACCTGAGACTCCATAATTGGTTCATCCAGAAGAAACCAGGAAAATGTCAAAAGAGCAAACGACAGTCTCTGGCCTCCAGCCACAGAACACAAACCCAGGAGAAATAGACATGGGAGAAAGTGGAAGTCGCACACTTGAAACTTCTGGGATGATGGTAACTAAAGTAAAGAAACTAATTCATGAGGCTGTAAAAGAAATAAAATCGGAAATTATATCTCACATAAAAGAAGAAATAAAAAACATAATGAAAGAGTTGCTGAGAGTATCTAAAGAAGACATAGATTAACAAAAAGGAGGAGCATAGGAAAATGAAGGAAACCTTGAATAAGTAATATAGAGAATTGGAATGCATGAAATAGATTCAGGAGCTATCCAGGAAATTAAAAACTCCATTGAAAGCTGGCAAAACTGCTTAAAAGAAGCTGAGGATAGACTCTCAAACCTTGAAGACAGGATTGCAGCTAGCGATCATGAAATGAAAAATCTCTCTTTTTTTTTTTTGTTTGGTACCAGTGATCAAACTCACGACCTTGCGCTTGCCAGGCAGGTGCTTACACTGCTGAGCTAAATCCCGAGCCAAGGAAAGATCTCTTAAAAATAACAAGGAAGCAAGAAATATACAATACACCAGCTGCAAGACAGTGCAATGAAAAATAATTTAAGACTTATAAGTGTCAGCAAAAAAGTGTGTGTGTGGGGTCAACAAATGACATAAAAAGATTATTTGCAGAAGTAATAGCAGAAAACCTCCCAAGCATGGGAAAAGAACCTGACATACAGGTAAGTGAGGCATATAGAACTCTAAATAGCCATAATCACAATGAATCTACACCCAGACATTTGATGGTTAAGATCCTAGAAATTCAGCACAAAAACAAAATATTAAAGGCTGTTAGAGGATAGAACCAGATTACCTATAAAGGAAAACCATGAGAATCATGACAGGTGTCTCAACATAAACTATCAAGTCAAGAAGGGCTTGGAGTGAAGTGTTTCAAGTCCTGAAAGAAAACAACTTCCAACCCAGATTGATGTACTCTGAAAAATGATCTTTCAAAATTAATGGAGAAACAAGATATTTCCATGACAAAAAACAACTGAAGGAATTGATGACCACCAAACCAACCCTACAGGGAGTGCTGAAGGACATTCTAGAGAGAGATAAAAATGACCATGTTTCCAGGAATGGCCACAGAGGGAGAACACTGATTGGGGCAGGCAATTGAATGGAGGGGAAAAGTGAGGGACCAATGGCAAGAGGATGACATGGCAGAGATAAGCCTGTGCATGTTGGTTGTAACCATTAATGTAGATGGCCTCAATTCACCAATAAAAAGGAACACAGGCAGAGTAGATTGGGAGATAAGATCCATCATTATGCCATATGCAAGAAACACATTTGACTCAAGAAGAAATTCATGGACTGAAGGTCGGAGGAGAGAAGACAATACTCTATGTGACAGAGACCCAGGAAAAAGCAGGGACAACTTACTCATCAACTGCAGAATGGATAAAAAAGATATGGTACTTTTATACAATGGAAAGCTGCTTAGCAATAAAGAAGGATAGTCTCAAGACTCTTGTAGGTAAATGAATACAACTTGAGATCATGCTCATGGGTGAAATGGTTCAGACTCACATGGGTGAACATTGTGCTGTCTCCCTAGTATAAAAAACTGAAGGAGTTAGTAGGATCCAAAATTTACAGTAGATACTGTGAAAGTGAAAGGGGAGGAAATGTCTGAAAAGTGAAGGTGGTAGCCATTGTTACTTTCCTAATATCTTGTTTTGAAGTCTTGTATCATTTTCATTGTTTTATTTTGTTTGGCTTTATTCTATTCTATTTTGTTTCATTTTTTATTTTATTATGTCTGATAGTATGGGCAGTTATTTTGAAGATCACAAGATATATTATGGTAGCCATTGTTGATTTCCTGTTATCTTGTTTTGAAGTCCTGTATCACTTGCATTGTTTTGTTTTGATTGGTTTTATTCTATTATGTTTTGTTTGATTTTATTATGTCTAATAGTATGGAGACCTATTTTGATGATAACAAGAGGCATTATGGTAGCCACTGTTAATTTTCTATGATCTTGTTTTGAAGTCCTATATCACTTTCATTGTTTTGTTTTGATTGGCTGTATTGTTTCATTTTGTTTGATTTTATTTTCTTTAAAATAAAAAATTTTTAAATACATTTTAGAAAACTAATTTTTTCATAAATATACCAAAATTTACATATCTTAACAGGTATATCCTCCAGTAGTTTTCCCTGGAGGCTTTAATCATGTTTACTATATGCATTAGATAGAAACTATTTGTAAGTTCTGCTTTACAAATTGGCTGTATAGTAATACAAATAAAAAGTTTGACTTATTAAGTTTTTCCTTTTTTTTTAAAATTCTGAGACTGAGCCTAGTGCCCCACACATCTCAGGTGAATCCTCTATCACTGAGCTACATCTCCAGCTTCTAAAGTGCAACCATTTCTTGCCCCAAACTTTTATATCAGTTAATTTCCAAATTTGTCTCTGTATGGGAGTTCACAACTTCCATAAAAAAATCAAGTTCATTCAGAAAGATGATTGCTTATCATCTTTTGTTTGTGTATGTCTTCACCATTTCAGAAAGTAATTTTAGACATGGATTGCTAACAGATTTTGTGTATGTTGTTTTTCAAAAATAATTTCTCTGAAAAGTTAAAGCTCATAGGAAACTTTATCTGAAAATACACACATGTGTTTATAGCAAAAGCTTTTATAAATACAATATAAGTTTTGGGAGTTGCATCATAAGGAATGCCCTCTGACTGCCTCAACACTTGGAGCAGAGATCTACAACAGAGCTGATCACTTTTTAGTGTAATATACCTGCCTGCGTATCTGTGCCATCACTGTGGTATTCTGCTAGACCAGGACCACAGTGCTGTTTACAACACAGAAGCTACAATCAAGGTAGTTTCAGTTTAAATGTTAGGAGCACAGTTTGGCCTGAATTCAAATCCCAGATCTTATTGCTTACATTGTAACCTTGAACAAATTACTTAATTCTCCACTCCATAATTTCCTTATCTATAAACTTGAAATAATTATTACACATATTATTATATCCCCATGACTCAGCAAAGTACCAGCACATATTTTGCATCCAATAATTGTTTGTTGAGTGAGTGAAAATACAAAGAAATCCATAAGAAACAAGGTGGCTATAATTTAACAGGAAGATATGTAATAGAATGATATTTAATAGGATAATATTTTGTTAATAGTTGGAGGGAAATATTACACACATGAAACACTATACTTTTAAATGGTAAAATTTTTCATATAAAACATAACAAAAGCACAGTGAGTCTCTTGTACAAATCCCAGTTTTCTTGCATTCTTTCCTTCTGACAGTATAGGAAAATGGGTGATGATACACAGATTTGTCCTTGTGGTCACTGAGAAGAAGGCTAATTATAGTATCTAATCTTTCCACTTCATTTCTCCATTCTTCCTTTTGATAGTGAAATGTAGACCAAATTGATTGTAGCATATGAGTCATGTAATTGTTTAAAACAGAGAAATATTTTCCCAAAGGCTTCACCTGTGTGACAGTGAAACTCCATCACTTCTTATATAGTTATTTTCTTTTGTCTGCAGTGGTGATAGTGATCATGACCCTGCTCCTTATTTGTCATCCATCCATCTACATGAAGTAGGCCCCAAGATGAACCTAGAATTGTAAGAGTTATTAAGAGTGGCTCTTAGGAAAGAAATGAAGAAGGAGGCAGAGAGGAAAAATCTTCAACTTGCAGTGTGGTCTGACATCTGTTAAATAAGAGGGAGAAGAAAGAAAGATTCTAAAGGAAGAGCCTTAGACTGTGGATTAGCACTGAGAAGGTCTCAGGGTGTCAAACAGGGAGCTATGGCACAATGATAACCTGCAGAGGAATCACACTGGACAGAAAGGGCCAGGTCATGATGTTCCCACCTTGTTCAGGATCCACAGGAGGCTTCTGAGAAGAGTGCTACAGTACTTCGTTGAAGGACGATGCTGGTGGTGTGCCTCCATGTGGCCCTCTGTGTCATAAAATTCTTGGGATTGGAGAAGATACTTGGAGACAATCTGGTTAATCTACTGTATCCCTCTGTGATCAATGTTGTTTCTGACATTCTGTACCAATAAGCATCTATCTTGGGGTGGGGGGGGATTCATATACTTGTTTTGGATTTTTAAAGACAGGGTCTTGCTGTATTCCAAGCTGGCCTCAAACTCAGTGTGTAGCTCGGGCTGGTCTTGAACTCACAATTCCCTTGCCTCATCCTCTTGAGTGTTGAGATTATGGGTGTATGCCTTTCTGCTCAGCTTTGCATCTCTTATTTTAAAAGATGTTCAGAAAAGATCACACAGTTTTTTCTACTGTTTAACATTAAATATTAGAATTTTTTCTATGTTAAATCCCAATCCTCTAGGCTATGGTGCAAGCCAATTTTCTTTTCCTTGAAATATATATGGATTTCTAAAATTATAAAACCATTTTGACTCTACTGATCCTATCACTTAGCATTATCCCACATTAGCCATCTGGAATGGGGTTAAAAGAACTATTGTGAATAAATGTTTATTTTCTTTAAATATATTAACAAGTAGACATTTTAAAACTAGAAAAAGTTATCACTGAAGAGCAATCAATTAGAGCTAAACAAAATCATTTCCTAAAGAAAGAGGAGGTAACTATAAATTTTTTTTCTTTGCCTTAAACATTCTCTATCATTCACGAAGAAAAAAGCCTCAAGGTTCTCTGTGTTTGGCAGCCAGGTGATGGTGTTATTGATAACTGTTAATGAAAAGGTCATTCTCACAGAGGGAAGGATTATGTGAACTGTCTCATAAGGAGTAACAACCCTTTCGGGGAACCCATTTCCAGATCTTGATCTAGTACCACACTATTTCTGGTATGGATTTTCAGCTTTCAGATGGGCACTCCAGTGCTTCCTGCTGTCATTCATTCCCAATTGCTATTTTATTTTCTATTTTCTACAAAAGGAAGTAAAAGTATGATTTGAAAAAAGTGATTGTGAATGTTATATACCAGCTTTTTTGGGCCACAAGATGCCCAGGTCTCTATTGAACATTATTTCTAGATACATCTGAGGGTGTTTGCAAAGAAGATTAGCATCTGAATGTTTAGACTGAGTAAAACACTTTGCTCTATACCACATGAGTAGGTACTGTCTATAAGGTATGATTGGAAATTGTGGTGACTGTTTAAATTTTTAAAAATATATTACAGTAAAAGACACATTGCAGGTAACCCCCTTCCTTCAAACATACTCCTTCCTTTTTCTTGCCGTTTTCTGACAGTTCTGGAAGTCCTTTGTGAGTGTCTTCACTTGTGCTATCATGGCCACGTTAGTCCTGAACTGATTCAAGACATCTGCCTTTCATGATTATTTGACTTTCTGGGGGAGAACCAGGAGTTACCTAGTGCTACATTCAGTGAATAAGGTGCATGAAGGCAGCCATAATGCTTTTCCATGCCTGTTTTTCCACTAGATGGCACCCAGCAGCCGCATTCACCATATTTTTGATCATACTTTGTAAATACATGAACAAGAATTTCCAGAACTCCTTCATAAAATGGCAAGAATGATGTGATAAGTATGTTAAAAGAAGTGGGGGAGAGTATTTTGAGTGGGATTCATAGTAATATATCTTATGTAATCAATTTTTTAAAATTTAAATATTCACCATATATTTTGATCACCATTTATCAGTCAAGGGCCTGAATAGGGCAAAAAGACAGAAGGAGGGAGAGTTTACTCTCTCCAGACTGCTTGAGTTAAGACGTCAGTCTTCTGCTACCCTTGGACTGGAACTTCTACCACTAGGGCTCCTGGATCTCAGACCTTCAGACTAAGACTAGAACTCATCATTGGCTCTCCAGTCTCTGGCATTTGCACTTGGAATAGAACAGACACATCAGTTGTCCTGGTTCTCAGGCCTTTGAACTTGAACTGGGACCACTGTATTCTGCCAGCTTTTCTGGGTTTGTAGCTGGTAGACCCCTCCATAATTGCACAAGCCAATTCATCATGTAAGTCTGTCTGTCTGTCTCTCTCTACCTCATCCAATACACATGGAAACTAATATTTGAATATTTGAAATATTTAATGACTCTGATGCAAGTTGGATATAGCTCATGTAATACTAACAGAAATTCTGAGAGGTAGATATCATTGGGTTGCAACGGCAAAAGAAACACTCAACTGCCACCCAGAATTTGGAGGCAATTAACTGAATGTTGATGAGCACTGACCTCAAGAAAAAAAGCGTCAGTCATCAAAGGCTCAGGGAGGGAGGTTTTGACAGGATTTGTAAGTCAGAATCAGAGGATGTGGTGGTTCTTGACTGGTTCTTACAATGTGTGTCCTAGTGAACAGCATCATTAGTGCACATGCATCATTATGATTAGCAGTTTCTAAGAAACAGAAATAACGGGAGCTATAACTGAAACTGAAGTGAACTGGAGGTTAACTGGGCAAGTATACTGGCTGGGGTGGGGGAGTGCATCTTCTGATACAATGTAGTTGAGGAAATCAAGACCACAAATTCATAAGTGTGAAAATCAAGACTTCATATCTCAACCTGGCTGCAAAACCCATTTTTGCCACTGTGGTTTTCATACTGTGTTCCAGGAATCCCTGATGTACCACACATGCAGAGCTCTAAGTCTTCTACCTCTTCATAAATCAGAAAAGCTCCCACTTCTGGACACTTTGTAATGACTTCCCTATAAGAATTCTTTTGAAAATAAAAAAGGAAAGTCCTATGATTTCAAAAGAAAAAATAACCTAGGAAATTACTCCCTTGTATCAAGCAGTCTCCTCAAAATGTGACCCACATCCATTTCTATATGCTGTGGGTTCACCATTATAGTGCTTTTGCTATGCACGTTCTCAGACAAAATACTGCAAATAGAAGGCATGCTATGTATCTAGCAGGAATAATACTAAACACAATATGTTGAGCATTTGTCATGTGCTACAATCTGTTTGAGGTGTTACAAACATAATCTCATGTAGTCCTATAGTAGTCCTCTATTATAAAGGTAAATCAGGGATATTTCCATTTCATATTTGTGAGAGTTTGAGAGAACTTGACCAAAGTAAGAGTCAGCGCCAGAAGTTGATCCTGGTTTATCTAACCATAAAACTCATTTTTTACACAGTATCAATTCTTGTGGAGATTTATGGAGGAGATTTATATACGGGATTCTAGGCTGTAGCATACTCAGCACTGGACACATAAACCACTTCCATGTAGAGGCGTTGGCTAGGCAGTGTTTTCTTCTGTGTAGCACCTGCACCCACCATCTCATTTGAGAGAAGACAGCAGTGAAACTTATCAGAGTAGCCTTGTTCAGAGTATTAAGTGATTCCCCATCTTTCAGATATTACAGCTTCAGAAGGGGAACATTCTGAGCTGTTAAACTGCTTTTCCAGAGTTACTGGCAGCTACCCTGTGCTAATGAGACAACTTACTAACAAGTCATTAGTGTTTCTCTTTGTTTACTACTGGTCTACTGGTGAGGTAGGCACCCTTTAGCTACCCAGAGATTTCTATATCTGGATGTTCATTTCCAGCATTATTTGCTACCCCTATCCTATGTTTTTCTGCTTTAAACTTTGGTCAGAAATCTAATGAAGTACACAAACTACCTAAATGTATCACTATATTCAGTGTGCCACAAATTATGGTAAATTTCCAATGTATATTTGTAAAATATATTCAAACACTTTCAAGTATACTGTTTTTTCAAGTGTAAATATATACACTTAATTAAAATATATGGATAAGTATATGTAGATCTTAAATACAAATTATTTTATCAATTTCAAGTATTTTATTTAGAAAAAAACTAACTTTTAAAATTTGATATTAAAACATCCTTATACTACAAAAAACACAAAGAAAATGAAGGGAGTTTTCATTTTTAAGAGTTGAGGTGTTTCCCCACCTTTGTTCTGAGGCATCATTAAGGGTGGGGCCAAGGGAACACATGCATCAATGTGTTAAGTACAAGTCCACAAAAATGTTCACCAATGCAGATGTTGGTTGATGACGAAGAAGCTACTGTGGGGGAAAATACATCCTTTATATCCTTATACAATGCTGTGTCAACATAACTTTTTGTCCATCATATTAGAAAAGAAGAATTATAGAAATTACACTTGAGTTTTAGCATCCAATTTTAATAGCATTCTCCATTCTTTCTAACTTAGCAGTTTGAGAATGCCATTCTTGTTTTATTAAAATTTAACATGAGAAGAGTAAATTAACAATTTGATTAGTTCAGAGCCATCAGGATTCTATTTTTCTAATGTTTATTCCTTTGGTCAGCTAACAAACAGCAGCAAAAGCTCAAATTCATAACAAATAGCTTATCATAAAAGCAGCTGGTCCATGGCCAGATAGTAGGTGAAACTTGCTTGTAGGAAGAGATTCCAGGGAATATTCTCAGGGAAGTATGCTTAAGAGATATAGTTTATTATTTAATATTTTAAAAAGTAACACATTACATATTTTAACTGATGACTTATTTGGATTAAGATTTCCATCTTAAAATCTCAGGTATCAGTGAACAGGAAGACTGAAGAGAAACTAGTGTGAAAGATCAAGAGACAATTGAAATCCAAGATATGAGTGAGGTAAGAAATAGATAATTTTTGGTTACATTCTAATACAGCTGTGGCAAACTCCAAAAGGATGCTCTGAAAATAGGCAAAAAGAGACAGTATACTTCTAGGAATATTAAATCTACATTCTATGAGTATGAACAGTGCTTATAGAAATCTTCCCAGAAGAAGTCAGTCAAGAAGGAGCTCATTAGTGGGGTGTGATGGCACATGCCTGTAATCCCAGCACTGAGGAGGCTGAGGCAAGAGGATGGCCATGAGTTCAAGGCTGGCCTGAACTACATAGTAAGACCTTGTCACAAAAAAAGAGCTCATTAAAAAATAATATTTATGATGGAACTTGAGACCATCATGCTAAGAAGAATAGGCCAGACTCAGAAAGTTAAATATTGCATGAGTTTGTTTTATATGAGAAACCTAAACTAGAAATAATTAAACATGTAAAATAAGGAGCATTAATCAGAGACTTGAAGACAGACTCTTGGAGATAAGGAAAGGGAATAAGGAAGCAGGAGGAAAGCAGGTAGAGAGTAAAGGGATGGAAAATATGTAATATACATCTACCAATTTCCCTAAAAAACAAACATCACTAATATGTAATATAAACATGTATGCTGGGGATGTAGCTCTAAAGTAGAGTACTTGCTTAGCATTGTAATATCAACCATATATATATATATATATATATATATATATATATATATATAGTCTCATCAAAGAATGAATATGAGAATTCAGAACAATTCAGTAGTAATATAGACTCATCAAGATACCCCACCCACAGGTAGCCAGAGGAGAAGAAGCAGCCAGCACCAGCTTCATGGTCACCATCAGGGACCTGTAGCCAGCCGGGGCTGAGAGAAGTAGCCAGCCACAACTTGCAGAAACTATGCATATCTGGAGAAGCCCACTCTGTGCCCCACTGCCTGCCCAGGAACCTAGGTTAGGAGATACCCAGATGCCTAACCCTTTCCCCCTACACTGTGAACAGGTAGTTCATGTAAGAAGTGCCTGGGATCCCGCAATTGGCTTGTCCAGAGGAAAGCAGGAAAATGTCAAGATGAAAGAGCAAAGGCAATTGCTGGTCTCTAGCCCAGGCAGCACAAGCCCAGGAGAAATAAACATGGAAGAAAGTGGAAGTCGCACACTTGAAACTTCTGGGATGATGGTAACTGAAGTAAAGAAACTATTTCATGAGGCTGTAAAAGAAATAATATCAGAAATTATATCTCAGGTAAAAGAAGAAATGAACAACATGAAAGGGTTGCTGAGTGTATCTAAAGAAAACATAGATTAGCAAAAAAGAAGAGCCTAGGAAAGTGAGGGAAACCTTGAATAAGCAATATAGAGAAGAATTGGAATACATGAAATAGATTCAAAGAGATATCCAGGAAATTAAAAACTCCACTGAAAGCTGGCAAAACCACCTGAAAGAAGCTGAAGTCAGACCTTGAAGACAGGATTGCAGTAGCAATCATGAAAGGAAAGATTTCTTAAAAATCATAAAGAACCAAGAAATAATTCAACAGCTGCAAGACAATGCAATTAAAAAATAATTTAAGACTTACAAGTGTCAGCAAAAAAGTTGGAGTGGGGGTGGTTAACACAAGTGACATAAAAAGACTATTTGCAGAAGTAACAGTAGAAGGGCCGGGGATTTAGCTCAGTGGCACAAGCAACTGCCTAGCAAGCACGAGGTCATGAGTTCCATCCCTGGTACTACAAAAAAAAAAAAAAAAAGAAAAGAAAAAGAAAAAAAAAAGTAATAGTAGAAAACCTCCCAAGCATGGGAAAAGAACCTGACATACAGGTAAGTGAGGCATATAGAATTCCAACTAGCCATAACCAGGATGAATCTACTCCCAGACATATGATGATCAAGATTACAGAAATCCTGAACAAGAACAGAATATTAAAGGCTGTTAGAGGGAAGAAAAAAATCATCTATAAATTAAAACTCATCAGAACCACGACAGATGTTGCAACACAAACCATAAAGTCAAGAGGAGCTTGGAGTGAAGCATTTCAAGTCCTGAAAGAAAACAACTTCCAACCCAGATTGATGTACTCTGAAAAACTATCTTCCAAAATTAATGCGGAAGGGCTGGGGATTTAGCTCAGTGGCATAAGCGCCTGCTTGGCAAGCACAAGGTTGTGAATTCGATCCCTGGTATAAAAAAAAAAAAAACTAGTGGGGAAACAAGATACTTCCATGACAAAGAACAGCTGAAGGAATTGATGACCACCAAACCAACCCTACAGGGAATGCTGAAGGACAGTCTAGAGAGAGAGATAAATGACCATGTTTCCAGGAACGGCCGGCCACAGAGGGAAAACACTGATTGGGGCAGGCAACTGAATAGATGGGAAAAGTATGGAACCAACAGCAGGAAAATGGCAAGGAAGGGATGAGCCAGTGCATATGGGCCATAACCATTAATGTAGAGAGCCTCAATTCACCATTAAAAAGAAACAGAGGCAGAGTGCATCAAGAAACAAGATCCATCAAAATGCAATATACTAGAAGCATTTAACTTGAAAGGAAATTCCGGTTGAAAGTCAAAGAAGAGAAAACAATGCTCCATGTGACAGGGAACCAGAAAAAAGCAGGGATAGCTTGTCATCACTGCAGAATGGATAAGGAAGATATGGCATTTTTATATAATGGAAAGCTACTCAGCTATAAAGAAGGATAATCATGAGGTTCTTGTATGAAAATTAATGCAACTTGAGATCATGCTGTGGGTGAAATGATTCAGACATAGGTGAACATCATGTTTCGTATAAAAAACTGAAGGTGTTAGTGGGATGCAAAATGTACAATAGATATTGTGAAAGTGAAAGGGGAAGAAATGTCTAAAAAGGGAAGGTGGCAGCCATTGTTAATTTCCTATTACCTTGTTTTGAAGCCCTGTGTCATTTTCATTGCTTTTTTTCTTAATTCTTTCATTTTTTATTATTTTGAAGGTAGTGAAATACAACAGAACAAGACAGAACAAAGCCAATTGAGACAATGCAGTGAAATTGGTATAGAACGTCACAACAGGGTACTGGGATAACAGTAATAAGTACCATACTATATCTCGTTATATTCACAATAATTGTTCTTTCAATCAGGTATAGCAAAATCAAAGGAGATACAGAACATTACAGAACTTATCAAAACAGAATATTGAATAGAGCAATACAAAGAATCAGAACAAAGCAAAACAGTGCTAACAATATTTACCTTCAAAGAGATGGTAGAAGGAAACCCCCGCTACTTGCTATATTGCATATGGTCAACCTCCCAAGAGATGCTCAGACCTCTGGCTCCCATTTGCAAACGGGGGGGTGAGGGGATGTTTGATTCTTAGCCCGTGTGCTGGTAGGCTCATGGCTGTTTACCAGGGAGGCGAGCGGGTTGCTTGGTTTCCCAGTGCCCTAAGTTCCAACATGGCACAGATCTTGGGAGATGCTGCCTGGGTCTCCCTCTGGGGCGGCCACCACTTGCCTGAGCTATGAATACTTAACAGGGAGGTGAGCGGGTTGCTTGGTTTCCCAGTGCCCTAAGTTCCAACATGGCACGGTCTCGGGAGACACTGTTTGGTTCTCCCCCTTTCATTGCTTTTATTATATCTTCTGGTTTAGGCAACTGCTTTGATGATAACAAGAGGCATTATGGTAGCCATTGTTGATTTCCTATTATCTTGTTTTGAAGTCCTGTATTGTGTTCCTTTTTTTTTTTTTTTTTTTTTTTTTTTTTTTTTTTTTTTTTTTTTTTTTTTTTTTTTTTTTTTTTTTTTTTTTTTTTTTTTTTTTTTGGTACTGGTGATTGAACTCATGACTTCGTGCGTGCTGGGCAGGCACTTGAGCCACTGAGCTAAATCCCCAGCCCTGTGTTCACTGTTTTGTTTTGATTGCCTCTATTCTGTTTTATTTTGTTTGATTTTATTCTCTTTAAAATAAAAAAGTAATATAAACTGCATTTATAGGGGCTGGGGATTTAGCTCAGTGGCATAAGTGCCTACCTGGCAAGTACAAGGTCATTAGTTCAATCCCCAGTCCTCCTCCTGGAAAAAAAGAAAGAAAGAAAGAAAGAAAGAAAGAAAGAAAGAAAGAAAGAAAGAAAAACTGCATTTATAGAGCATTTTCTATGAGTAAAGTAGCTGTTTAGGACCAAGCATCATTATCCCTATTTTTCATCTGAGGAAACAGGCCAAAAAAATGAAGTAACTAGCTCAGGGTTCAAATGGTGGTAAAGGGCAGAACAGGACTGGTAGGACGTACTATTTTATTCTTCATTTCCCAGGTTGTGGAGTACAGGTATGTGTTAATCTAATTCTGTTTTCCTAACCAGGGAAACTAATTCAGGTAGCTCACTTGACAAATACACTCTTTCCATAGAGAGTATAGTCATCAAGAGAATTTACTCAATTTTTACTCCATGTTCACTAATTTTTATTTCAATTAGATTTCCCAATAGGTTTTGTACACAAGAGAAAGTGTACTTTGACAAAGCTGAATAGAGTACATACTGAAGGTGAGGGCTTAGATTTGCATTCTAGAGTTGACTGTGTGACCTTGAGCAAATTGTTGTAAGGTGTTTAAGCTTCATGTACCTTCTTTGAAAAAGAATGTGATGATAATTATTCCAGTCTCATCAGGGTCCTGGAAGACAAAACAAGATGATGCATGTACAGCACCTACCATAGCATCTGATATACAATAAGCTACTACCATGATCACACTATCAACTAATTTGGAAAGATTTTGTCAAAACCTTTTATTTGGCAGTTCTTTAAAATTTATAAAATACTTTCAAAATCATGTGTAATACTCATGTGTAGTACAAGTGGGACCAATGTTACTATAGAACCAAGACTTGGAGAGAAAAAATGTAACTCATGGGCTATGGTATCATGAACTAGTTTTATATCCCCTACATGACTTCATAATTGAATCAGAATTTATAGGGAATAATAGTATTACATACAAAATAAGTTGTGTAAAATGCTTTTTTACAGATATTGAAAATGAGCCAAGAAAATGAGCCAAGAAAAAATTGAAATATTTGAAACTGATTTGTCAGATGAGAGAGAGAGGCGAAAGCAATTGGCATCTGATTTTATTACTATGCAGAAGGCCTTGAAAGCTGATAGTGAGGTATTGCCACTCAAAAGATTGTTTTCTAATTGAGAAATTTCATGTTACCATTTATTTTGATTTTAAAATAAACTATGACTGTATATATTAGATTCACCTACTATAACCAAATGCTACAGACTGAGTCACTTAAACTTCAGAAATTAATTTTCTTACAGTTCTGAATGCTAGGAAGTCTCAGATCAAGATTAGGAAGTCTCTAATTCAGGTCCTGGAGAAGGGTTCCCGGCTTGCAGGTGGACACCTTCTCAGTGTTTTTTCATATGATGAAGAGAGAATAAGCTCGTGTATCTCTTCTCATAAAGGCACCAACTCTATCAGATTAGGGCTCCACTCATATGTCCTCATTTGACCTTTATCACTTCCTGCATGACCCTATCTCCAAATACAGTCATTTTGGGGATTAAGGCTTTAATCTATGAATTTTGAGGGGGTCACAGATCAATCCATAACATTATAGAATGTGTTTCCAATAATAATAACGGAAGAGCTCTGTTGTTTCTCCATGCTGAGCCCAGGCACTAGCCAAAGAGTATTTTAAATAAGAAGTGTTTGGTTGTTGTGATATTCATAGAGTCATTCCTTTGTGTCTCACTTTAATCCTGTCCTGCCATCTTGGAAGGATCTATCAGGAGACATAATCAGCTTCTGTTTTGAAAAGAGATCTAGAAGTAAGCTCATGAAGTCTGGATCACCAACTAGAGGATGATGATATTCAATTGGTTTGCAATCTGGGTGAGGGCAGTGCAATGCCCCAAATCCTGTCCTAATGAAATGCAAGAATGTTTAGTGCAACAGGATAGGAAAACCTTACCACTTGCCCTCTTCCTGTGGTTTTAGGAGGCCACCTGCCACTCTCTTGCCCAATGCTATCAGTGTTCTTCACTCCCTCTAATTTCAAGACTTTGAAAAAAAAATACCAAGTTGTTCCTATCTTAGGTTTATTTTATTGTATTTTATTTTACTTTACTTTTTGGTACCAGGGATCAAACTCACGACTTTGTACTTGCCAGGCAGGTGCTTGTGTTGCTGAGCTGTATCTCTGGCTCTGTAAGGTACATTTTATATAAGCTGTTGGTTATTGGTACCTTCCACTGACTCTCAGCCCCTGTTGAACAGCACATACTCCATGTAATCATTGTAAACATTTGAGAAAAAGAATTTGTATCTGACTAAAGTGTTTTGTCTCATGGATATGAAAAGAAAATCAGAGGATTAGAGGAAATCCCAGGCAATAAGTCACAGAATATACATTGTTAAGTAAAGAAGCATAAATCTGTAGTTAAGAACATAGAGTTTGAAGTCAGACAGACATGCATTTGGAATCTCAGATTTACAGTGTCTGCCTATGTGAATTTTTGCTCTCTGAGCATTAGTTTCAACAACCCTCTTATAGAGGTGTCAAGATTAGAGGTTAACCACATAAACAGCAGAAGATACATTCTTAAAATGGATAATGTAATTATTTAACGTAGGAATTGCTGAAGATTCTACCTCTATGCTTAAGTAAGAATGACAAGAAATGAAGTCTTTCAACATGTGAGTGATAGGAACAGAATATTCAATTTAATATTCAAAGTAAAAAGAACCATTTCAAGACCAATTTAGACTTGTTAAACCTTTTATGGGGAAATAGTCTTATTTTATTGTTATTTTCATTTCTTAATCAGGAGTTACAAAACTCAAAGTCAGAACTCACATGCCTTTTTAATGAAATTCAGAGTCTTCCAGGAGCAGCAGAAGGCAGAGATCATTTTTTAATAGCATATAACCTGCTACAAAGAGAGAATTCTGATTTAGAAACAAAGGTGAGACTGAATTGTGAAGTATTTAAAATGTTTGACATTTAACATATCTTGCATGCAGATAAAAGGAAATTAATTTTCAGTAAACGACTTGGAAGTTGGAGTATCTTTTTTTGTAGTTTTTTTTTTATTTAAAGAGAAAAAAAAGAAAAAAGGTAAAAATATTACAGAATTTCAAGAAAAGAAGATAAACAGTAAGAAATCACTAGTTGATAAATTACATATTGTTCTTTTAGAAATAGTTATTCAAGTTACAAAATTAAAGCACACAAAGTGGACACTCAAGCAGTGAGAGTGCAAACAGATCTGTTCAACAATCCAACAAGAACCTAGAAATATGGTTATCAATCCCACACAC
>PVLA01009748.1:0-22653 GCA_004027455.1 Hydrochoerus hydrochaeris | reverse complement strand
CCCTATTGGAGTATCTTTTATTCCTTTGTATAATAAATTGTCATAGTATGGACTATAAATCAAGCTATAATTCAAGATGAATATTCAGAATTCAATACCTAGCACTTATAATTAATCTGTGAATTTTTACTTTAAATCAGCTTCCCACCAGCTTATGTTACAGGGCACATAGCACAGAATATAACACATGGAGGCAAAGACCCAGAATAGAGGGTTTGCTACATGAAAGGGTAGGTTTGGGGCACGGTCTACAGCTAAGCTTTGTGGACCTTGTCACTAAGGTGAATTATCAACACATTGTACAGTTACAGGACAAGCTCTTTCTTTCTTTCTTTCTTTCTTTCTTTCTTTTTTGAGACAGGGTCTCTCTATGCCATTTAGGCTGGCCTTGAGCTCACTTTGTAGCCTAGGCTGGTCTTGAACTCGCAACGATACTCCTGCCTCAGCCCCCTGAGTGCTGGGATTACAGGCATGAGCCACCACGCCCAGCTAGGACAAGCTCTTTCAAATATCACTGGAAAAATTAACACAAAGGATGAAGCAAGGAGTATGTAACATAAAATCTAGAGAAAGAGATCATGATGCTGGTAAACTAGCATCTCTCTCTCTCTCTCTCTCTCCTTGTTTCTTAAATTTTTGTGGTGAAATAGCTTCAGACTTACAGGAAAGTTACAAACATAGTACAAAAAATCCCATATGCCTTCATTCCTCTGCGGTAGGTACCACATTTGCCTTATCATTGTCTCACCCTCTACATTGCCTCTCCTGTCTCTCTCCCCCAGCCTCTCTCCTTCTTTCACACACTCACACATGCATGCACAAACTCACACATACATGCACAGACAGGAGTACTTTTCTGTGAACTTTTTAAGAGTAAGATTGGAAACATAATCTCCTTTACCCCTAAATATTTCCATGTGTGTATGCTAAGAACAATAACAGCTCTTACATTGCCACAGTACAAGTCTCAAAATCAGAAAATTAACATGGACACAGTACTTTGTCTAATCTATGGGTTGTATTCAGATCTTACCAATCATTCTACTCTTTGGCAAAAGAAGAACTTTTTTTCTAGTCTGAGATCTAATCAAAGATCATATATTGCATTTAATTTTCATGTCCTTTGAGCAGACTGTCTTTGTCTTTCATAACGTTAATATTTTTGAAAAGTACGGTCTTAGTTTAGACTGCTGATCAGAATACCATAAGCTGTGTAGCTTGAACAGCAGATATTTATTTCTCATAGTTCTGGAGGCTAGAAAGGCCAAGAACCAGTGCTGGCAGATCTGGTGTCTGGCGAGAGCCACTTTCTGGTTTACAAGTGGCCGAGAGCACAGGGATGAAGCAAGCCCTCTCCTCTTTCTATGAGAGTATAAATCCCATCAGAGAGCTCCACTTTTGTGACCTAATTACTTCCCAAAGTCCCCTCCTAATACCATCCCACTGAGGCTTAGGTTGGCAGTGTATGAATTTCAGGGGAACACAAGCATGCAACCCATAACAAGCACAGATCATATGTTTTGAAGACCGTGTCTCAATTTGGGTTCACTTGATGTGTCCTCACAGTATCATTTTAGGTCACTAATTACTGGTAGGAATACTATAGAAGTGATGTTGGATCCTTCCTGGTGTGGTTTTTGTTGTTGTTGTTGTTGTTCTATTACATATGATGTTAATAATTTGGTCAAAGTAGTGTCTGCTGGATTTCTCACCGTAAAGTTATTACTTGTCCCTTTAAAATTAATAAATACCTTGTGGAGAGACACTTTGACAACATGTGCATTCTGTTTCCCATCAAACTGTTACTCATTAAAATTTCTCTTTTGACCAAAAAAGGACAAAAAAAAGAGAGAGGGAATGAAAGAAAAGAAAAAGAAAACTGCATTGAGTGTGGTGATACCTGTAGTCCCAGCACTCTTGGAGACTGAGGCAGGAGGATCTTAAGTCTGAGCTTGTCCTGGGCTCAAAATATAAAATGGACCATAGATGTTATTTTGGTGCTAAGGACCTGGGTTCAATCTCTAGTACCAAAGCAAAATAAAACAAAAACTACACACCACTATTCTTAATGCACATAGATACAAAAAAATGCTCAATAAGATTTTTGAAAAAAATTCAACAACACATTAAAAAGATCAGATATCATTATCAAGTTCAGACTTACAGAAAAGTGACAAAGGCTATAAGGATGGTTCAGCAAACATAAATCAATAAATGTAATGCATCATAAATAGAATCAAAAATAAAAATTACATGATCATCTCGATAAATGAAGAAAAAGCCTTCAACAGAATTCAACCTACCTTCACAACTAGATATAGAAACTATGTACAACAAACCCACAGCCAGCATCATACTGAATGTGGAAAGACTGAAAGCATTTTCTCTAAAAATCCACATTCACCACTTCCATTCAATACAGTATTTCAAGTGTTAGCCAGAGCAATTAGGCAAAAAAGAATTAAAAGGAATATAAGTAGGAAAATAAGAAGTAAAAATATCTCTATTTGTAGATTATATGATCTTTTACTTTGAAGACACTAAAAACTCCACCAGAAGACTTTTAGCTATCACAAACAAATTCACTAAAGTGGCAGGATATAAAGTCAATATACAAAAAGCAATAGCTCTTTTGAGCCTGCTAACAAAAAAATATAGAAAACAGTTTCATTCATAGTAACCTGAAAAAAAAAAACCCTAAGGAACAAACATATGAGATGAAAGACCTCTACAATGAAAGTTATAGAACACTGAAGAAAGAAACTGAGGAAAACACCAGAAGGCAGAAAATCTTCCTGTGCTAATGGGTCAGCAGAATTAATATTGTTAAAATGCCATTTAGTATTACCAAAAGTGATCTATAGATTCAATACAGTCCCCATCAAGTTAGAAATGACATCTTCACAAAAACAGGAAAAATTATCTTAGGTAATTTCTGCACACAGAAATTACCTAAGATAGTCAAAATAATCTTGAACAAAAGGAGTAATGCTGAGGATATAGTGAGTCCTGACTTTAAAGTACACAACAAAACTGTAGTAACACAAATAGCATGGTGTTGTCACTCAAAACTGGCACAAAAATAAACATTATAAACCAGTGAAACAAAATAGAGGACACAGAAAAAAAAAAAGCCACACAACTACAACTACTTACATACAAAAGCATGGACAGTCTTCTAACAAACTGTGCTGGAAAAATTGAATAATCATATGTAGAACATTGAAACTAAGTCCTTATCTCTCATTCTCTACAAAAATCAACTTAAAATGGATTGAAGGCCTAGTTAAGAGACCTGAGACTTTGAAACTCCTGGAAGAAAATATAGAGGAAGCAAGTAAAGTCATAGGCTCAGGCAAAGATTTTCTAAATAGGACTTCAATAGTGTAAGAAAGAACAGCACGAATCAACAAATAGGATTACATAAAATTAAAAAGCTTTTGCACAGCAAAGGTAACAATCACCAGAGTAAAGGGACAGACTACAGAAAAATCTTTGCCAGCTTCCTTTCCAACAGAAAATATCCAGAACATACAAAAACAAAACAACCATTTCAACCAAAAAAGGAAGCCATGACCAATAAGTATATAAAAAATGTTCAACATTTTAGTCACCAGGGAAATGGAAATAAAGATTACATTGAGATTCCATCTCACCCCAGTCAGAATGGCTATTATCAAATACACACACACACACACACACACTCCCCCATTCTTGGTGGGAATATAAATTAATATAGCCATTGTGGAAATCAGTATGGAGCTTCCTCAAAAAACTGAAAATGAACATACCATTTGATGGACCTCTACCACTCCTTAGCATATTTCTAAAAGAATTAAAGTCCATCTACTGCAGAGGTACCTGCATACCCATGTTTACTACAGTACAATTCACAACAGCTAAGCTATAGAAACAGCATAGGTGCCCATTAAGAGATGAGTAGTTAAAGAAAAGGTTTTATATACCTTAGCCATAAAGAAGGGTGAGTCATGTCATTACAGGAAAATGGGTGGGACTGGAGAGTGTACCATGTTAAGTAAAATAAGCCAAACTCAGAAAGTCAACTATCTCATATCCTCTCTTATGAGGAATCTGGGAAAGGAAAGAGGAGGGGAGAAGGAGAGGAGAGAAAGACACAAATGTGGAAGGGAGACTTAGAGAAGAGGAAGAGGTGGAAGACAGGGAGGGAAGGAAGAGGGGTAATGGAGGGAAATGATCCAGGTATATTATTACATGCATGTACAAATATACCAAAATGAAACCCATTTGTCCATATAATTCATGTGATTAATATGCACTAGTAAAGAAGTGTTAACATTTTTAAATGTTTGTTTTGGTTCTTTGCATCATTAATTATATTCCAGTTTATCTTCAGAAGACTGCTTTTGACTTTTTTTTTTTTTACCATGATACTAGAGCTTGAGCCCAGGGCCTTTATACTGAGCTATATCCTTAGCTTTTTGTTGTTTTTCATTTTAAGACAGGGTCTCACTGAGTTGATAAATTGGCCAATCTGACCCCAAACTTCCAATCCTCTTGGCTCAGCCTCCCAGAATGCAAGGATTATAGGCATGTACCACCACAGCCAGTATTCCCTATGGTCTTTTTACCTTACCCTAAGTGTTCCTTTAGATAGTAGAACAATCAGCTTAATTCAAGTAAATATTTAAACATTACTAATGATTAAATTGAGCTGTATCGCTAAGACCAAACTGGAAGAGTGTTGGTCTTTCCCACACTCACTATACCAGGGAAGGTCCCATGGATATAACTTTCTTTGTAATGAAAAGCATAGCTTCTACCTGTGTAATGTATACCAATTTTGTTATGTGAGAATCCAGAATACCTAGAAAATATTTGATATTAATGTTACTATCTTCTTCAATGTGCTGTAACATTAAATCTGAATTCTGTGCTTGGTATTCTTCAATAAACACATTATCTGTAAAATTTACATTTTTACAATGACCATAAAAATCAGTGATTAAATAGCATTTTAAAGTTTTATTTAGTTACAATACTTTAAAAGCTTAGAGAGTAAATTCCCACTTCCAGGAAATTCCCAGATCACTGATTCTGAATCAGATAGGGAATAAAACATAAGACAGAATTCTTTTTTATTGTTGTCGTTTTCTCATTTTTGAGACAGGGTCTCCCTATGTAGCCTAGGCTGGCCTCCAACTCACCATCCTCTTGCCTACTGAATCCTGGGATTATAAGCATGTGCCATGATTCTCAGCTGTCAGATAGCATTTAAAATAAATTCTTCTGGTGATAAAAGCTTAAGTTTGAGAACCACCCAGTAGTCCGGGAGCCTTTACAAGTTCAAGTGTTTTTAAATAAATACAGTCAGGGTAGAAGAAAGTCACTCTTATATTCTTTCTAATGTTTTTTGAAACAATATATTTTGAGCCAAGCTGGTGCCATGTGCCACAAGGCAAGTACAAGCTTGCCAGAGCAGACCCAGAAGGGTTTGGAACCCTCCATCCCGGCAGCTAGGTGCCCGCCCAGCCCCCTTGGGTCATTGAACTAGGCTCCAGAGGTTCCATGGGCTTGAGTGGACTGCATCCAGTGACCCTCATTCAACCAGGGGAGCCAGGCCTGCCAAATGGGGAGCCAAGCCAGTGCCACGCTGCAAGGCGAGTAGCAGCTCACCAGGGCAGGACTGGAAAAGTTTGGGACCATTGATCCCGGAGACTGGGTGCCTGCCCAGCCCCCTTGGGTCATTGGACTAGGTTCCAGAGATTCCGCGGGCTTGAGTGGACTGTGCCCAGTGACCTTCATTCAACTAGGGGAGCCAGGCCGGTGCCACACTGTGAGGGAAAGCTTTGGAAAATTGCTGGAAACACAGAAATAAAGGAAAATGACAAAACGAAAGACCAAAATGCAATCTCAAACCTCCAGCCCATCCCAAGAAATAGGAGCCATGTACACAGAAGAAAATACTACACATACACCTGAAATGTATGAAATGATATCAACTGAACTAAAGAAGCAAGTACAGGAAGCTATGAGGGAACTCAAATCAGAAATATTCTCCCAGGTAAAAGAAGAAATGATAAAAGTAGTGAAAGAAATACTGAATGCATCCAACAAAGACACAGCTAAACAATTAGAGGAACAAAGCAAAATGATAGAATCCCTGAATGAACAGTTTAAGAGACAAACAATGCATTAAGCAGATTCAAAGACATATACAGGAAATCAAAAACTCTGATGAAAATTGCAAAAACCACCTCAACAAAAGTGAAGATAAAATCTCAGACCTCAAAGATAATATTGCAGCTAGTGAACAGGAAAGAAAAGATCTTCTAACAATAACAAGAAACCAGGAAATAATAATTCAATAGCTGCAAGATGATGCAAATAAAAACAATATAAGATTAATAGGGATAAATGAAAAAGAAGGGGACAACACAAATGATATCAAGAGGCTATTTACTGAAGTAATAGCTGAAAACTTCCCAAACGTGAATATGGAAACTGACATATGGATTAGTGAGGCATATAGAACTCCAAATAGCCATAACCAAAACAAAACTACACCCAGACATATAATAATCACCATCCCAGAAATCCAACATAAGAACAGAATATTAAAAGCTGTTAGAGAGAAAAGACAGGTCACCTATAAAGGAAAGCCTATCAGAATCACATCAGACTTCTCAACACAAACAATGAAGTCAAGAAGAGCATGGAGTGAAGTGTTTCAGATCCTTAAAGAAAACGACTTCCAACCCAGACTGATGTACCCTACAAAACTGTCCTTCAAAATGGATAGGGAAATAAGATACTTCCATGACAAAGAACAGCTGAAGAACTTCATGATCACCAAACCAACCCTACAAAGAATACTGAAAGACATTCTAGATACACATAGGAAAAAACCACTAAGCAAGACAGACAATTAAACAGAATGGAAAGTTAAGATACAACATCAGAAAGATAACATGTCAACAATAAACCAATATGTGACAGTTATAGCCATTAATGTAAATGGCCTCAATTCACCAATTAAAAGAAACAGACTGGCAGTATGGATCAAGAAACAACATCCAACCATATGCTGTCTACAAGAAACCCATCTAACCCAAAAGGAAACTCATAGACTGAAAGTCAAAGGATGGAAAGCAATACTCCATGCAACAGGAACTCAAAAAAAAGCAGGGGTAGCTATTCTGTGTGCAGACCATGTGAACTTCAAACCAAGAATGATCTGAAAAGATAAAGAAGGTCACTACATTCTAGTCAGGGGAAAACTTCAAGAGAAAGAGATAACAACCTTAAATATATATGCACCAAATTCCAGAGCACCCAGCTATACAAAGCAAGTATTAACAGAAATGAAAAATCAAATAGGCAATAACACAATTATAACAGGAGACCTTAACATGCCATTGACACAAAGAGATAGATCAACTAGACAGAAAATCAGCAAAGAAATAACAGAACTGAATCACACATGTGAACAAATGGATTTGATAGACGTATACAGAGTGTTCCATCCAACAACATCAGAATATACATTCTTCTCAGCAGTACATGGGACATTCACTAAAATAGACCATATACTAATGCACAGAACATATTTAAGTAAATGCAAAAGAATTGAAATTATCCCATGCATGTTATCGGATCATAGAACCATGAAACTGGAAATTAATGATAAAAGTAACTGCAAAAACCACACAAACACATGGAAATTAAATAATACACTCTTGAGCAATCAGTGGGTGACAGAGGAAATTAAAGAAGAAATTAAACAACATCTACAAGCAAACAAAAATACAAATACAACTTACTGGAACCTGTGGGATGCAATTAAAGTGGTCCTCAGAGGAAAATTTATTGCACTGAGTTCCCACATTAGGAAAACAGAATGAACACAAATAAGCAACCTGATATTACACCTCAAACAGCTAGAAAAAGAAGAGCAAGCCAAACCCAAAGCCAAAAGAAGGGAGGAAATTATAAAGATCAGAGCAGAAATTAATGCAATAGAGACTAAGAAAACAATTCAAAGAATCAATGAATCAAAGAGTTGTTTCTTTGAAAGAATAAGTAAAATTGATAAGCCCCTAGCCAACCTAATTAAAAAAGGAAAGAAAAGACTCAAATTCATGCAATACAGAATGAAAAAGGAGAAATCACTACCAACCCTGTGGAAATACAGAAGATCATCAACAACTATTTCGAAAACCTCACTGTCTCATAGGTTTGATAACACAGAAGAAATGGACAGATTCCTAGAAACATATGAACCACCAAAGCTGGATCAAGAAGGTGTAAAACTGCTGAATAACCCAATTTCTATTAATGAAATTGAAAATGTAATCAAGTCCCTACCAACAAAGAAGAGCCCAGGCCCAGACAGATTCACTGTGGAATTCTGTAAGAAATACAAAGAAGACTTAATGCCAACACTCCTCAAACTCTTCAATGAAATTGAAAGGGAAGCAATTCTCCCTAAGTCATTCCTGGAAGCAAATATCACTCTAGTACCAAAACCTGAGAAAATACTAACTAAAAAAGAGAACTACAGGCCAATCTCCCTAGTGAACATAGATGCAAAAATTCTCAATAAATATTGGCAAACAGGATGCAGTAAATCATCAAGAAGATTATACACCATGACCAAGTGGGATTCATCCCAAGCATGCAGGGATGGTTCAACACACATAAATCAATAAATGTAATCCACCATATCATTAGAGCCAAAAGAATCACATGATCATTTCTATAGATGCAGAAAAAGCTTTTGATAAGATCCAACACTCATTCATGATAAGAACCTTACAGAGAATTGGAATAGATGGTCTTTACCTCAGTATGATAAAGGCCATCTATGACAAACCAACAGCCAGTGTCATATTAAATGGCCAAAAACTGAAAGCCTTTACCTTAAAATCAGGCACAAGACAAGGATGTCCATTATCACCGCTCCTATTCAATATAATACTGGAAATACTAGCCAGAGCAATTAGACAAGTGAGGGAAATAAAAGGAGTAAAGATAGGAAAAGAGGAAGTTAAACTATCATTATTTGCAGACAACATGATACTCTACATAGAAGACCCCCAAAACTCCATTGAAAGACTGCTAGATATAATAAATAAATTCAGCAAAGTAGCTGGATACAAAGTCAATACTCAAAAATCAATAGCATTCTTATACATTAACAACAAAATCACCGAGAGAGAAATAAGAGAAGCCACACCCTTCACACTAGCATCCAAGAAAATGAAATACTTAGGAATTAATCTAATGAAAGATGTAAAAGAGTTGTACAGGGAAAATTATAATACCCTGAAAAAAGAAATTAAAAAGGACCTTAGTAAATGAAAGGACATCCCTTGTTCATGGATTGGAAGAATAAATATTGTGAAAATGGCCATTCTCCCAAAATTGTTATACAGATTCAATGCAACCCCAATCAACATACCACTAACATACCTCATAGATCTAGAGAAATCACTCCTAAAATTCATCTGGAACCAGAAGAGACCTAGAATAGCAAAGGCAATTCTAAGCAGCAAAGCCAAGGCAGGAGGCATCACAATCCCTGACTTGAAGTTATACTACAAAGCTACTGTAATAAAATCAACATGGTATTGGAATAAAAACAGACCTGAAGATCAGTGGAATTGATTAGAAGATACAACTACAAACACACTCAACCACCTTATCTTTGATAAAGGGGCCAAGCATGTTCACTGGAAGACCGACAGTCTCTTTAATAAATGGTGCTGGAAAAATTGGCTATCCATATGCTGAAAACTAAAATTAGACCCATGCCTATCACCATGTACTAAACTAAAATCCAAATGGATCAATGATCTAAATATTAAAACAAACACTAAATCTGTTGCAAGACAAAGTAGGTAAAAATCTTGAAGACATAGGGGAAGGTAGAGAATTCATGAACAAGAACCAAACTGCACAGGAAATACTTCCCAGAATCAATAACTGGGATTGTATCTTATTAAAGAGTTTCTGCATGTCCAAAGAAATCTCCAGCAGAGTGAAAATAAAATCTACAAATTGGGAAAAAATCTTAGTGAACTGTCCCTCAAACAAAGGACTTCTGTCTAGAACTTGTAAAGAATTAAAAAAAAAAATCAGACCCCTGAAATTCAAAGACCCAATCCAAAAATGGGCATCTGAGATGAACACAGAGTTCTCAGATGAAGAAATACGAATGGCAAATAAATACATTAAAAAAATGTTCATCATCATTGGTCATTAGAGAAATGCAAATTAAAACCACACTGAGATACCATCTCATTCCAGAAAGAATGGCCAGGATCAACAAAACTACCAACAACAACAAATGCTGGAGAGGCTGTGGGGAAATGGAACTCTTCTGCACTGTTGGTGGGAGTGTAGACTGGTGCAACCACTGTGTAGGTCAATCTGGAAATTCCTCAAAAAGCTGGGTTTGGAGATCCCATTTGACCCAGCTATTCCACTCTTAGGCAGATTCCCAGAAGATCTGAAAACATCTTACCACAGTGATATATGTGCACCCATGTTTATAGTGGCACAATTTGTAATAGCCAGATCTTGGAAACAACCTAAGTGCCCATCAACCAAGGAATGGATAAAAAAATTGTGGTACTTTTATACAATGGAGCACTACTCAGCTCTAAAGAATGATCACATTGAGATATTTATAAATAAATGGATGCATCTTGAATCTATACTCATAAGTGAAATAAATCAAACTCACATGTATAAATACCATATAGTCTCCCTAGTGTAAGAAATGGTAAGAGTACAGAATATTTTATGGAAATCATGGTTCACCATTATACTGCTTTGATGTCTTAAGTCCTCATTCATTGGTTCGAATGATTTTATTCTGTTTTGTTTGATCTTAATATATGCGATCATATGAATAGTTATTCTGAAGACAAGACAGTATGGTAGCCAATGTTGATTTAATATCATCTTGCTCTGAAGTCTTACCATGCTTTTGTTTTTCTATTACCATTGGTTCTATCAATTGTGTCTTATTGGACTTTAATATGTATGATAGTAAAACAAAATTTTCATGGAAAATAAGATAATATAGCAGCCATTGTTCATCTTTGGTTATTTGGTTCAGAATGTCTTGGAATACTTCCATTCTCTTGAGTTGTTTATTCTACTTTGTTATGTTTGACATTATTGTGTGTAAAGCTAAACTCAACTATTTCAAAGGAAGAGACATTATGATAGCTACTGTTAATATCCAATTGTCTTGTTGTAAAGTGCTGTGTTGCTTACATTGTTCTGTTCTGATCTGCTTAGATCTGTCCTCTTTTGTTTTATTCTCTTTAAAATAAAAAAAATTTAAAAAAGAAACAATATATTTTTATTTTATGAATTAATGATGTCCATTAAAAACTTGAGAACAAAAATTTGTGGTAATAGTGTAAAACTCTACAGATCACATCTTTTTTCTTGTTAAAAGGTAGAACAGAATTTTAAATAGTAATGACATCTTAACAACATTGACCAAAAATACATTTGTTTATTTGTGTAAATTGTGGACTTAAAGAACCTTTATGCTTATGTTGGCTGAAACTTTAGTTAGGATATCAATTTGCATTATTTAAGCCAATAATTAAGCAATTGATAGAACCAGTGTTCTTTTCCAAAGATGTATTAAGAGTATACAAAATAGAATATTTGCCCTTTTGCTTAACTTCACAGGTCTTGGAATTTTCACAAGAATTGGAACAATTAAATCTTTTTACTGTAAGGGAAAAAACTGCAATTGCTAATTTAATTACAAGTGAAACTACATGTAAGGCTCTGTTGCTGAAAGTACCGATTTTGCAAATAGAAATCCAAAGCCCAAAGGAAGAGATAAAGGAACTCTGGTAAACTGAGAAAATTTCATATTACATTAATTGTTCAAGAGGGGTATTTTTTATTTGGTTTGATCATTATAAGAACTTGACATTCATATCCAAGTGATATGATTGGAAAAAATAGTTTTAAGCATTCTCCAAATTTGTCTTTTGATATATTATTACATATAAATTCCTTTCTTTTTCTTTTAAAAATAACTGTTTTTCATTAAAAAGTTAGAAAACAGTAAGATAAAATAAGGAAATTACAATAACTCACAATATCCACCAAGAAGAGAGCCTCATTATTCTTTCTTTCTCTTACACACACACACACATACACACATGTACATTTTTACATAATTAAGACTGGACAGAGTTTGCTGTTTTTATTTAACATAGCATCAATTAAGAACTAAGAATCTTATTTACTTATTTCTTCATTTAATTTGCTGATTCTTCTACCTTTTCACTGAAAGTATCTTTTTACAGAAATTTTTGAAGTTTTGAGCAAATAAACTACTTAATTTATCACAAAAACTAATAGATACAATCAAATTATTTTGTCTAGGCAAAAGCCTAGAAATAAATAGTCAAAAGAAACAGTAGATGTCAATTTTTACTTACACACAATACTAACGGATACACCCATCCATAAATTAAGGAAATACAGTCTAGGTATAGCCAAATTTATTTCTTTGTAAATTTTCTAAAAGATAAAGAGATTTTTAAAAAGAGATTATTTTGCCAGTTTGAGGGCCTCTGAATTTTATGGTCTGTTAAAAGCTCCTTTAAAGTTAGAATAAACTCTTGGTCCAAGGTTCCCATCATGAAACACAGGTGCAGAGGGGCAAGAGCATACTGGAACAATGATGGGGAGGGGAAGGCGCTGTTGACACAAGCAAAGAAGTGAAAAGCAGGTCACAGCCTTTAGGTTTGCAGCAGGGAGCAGGAAAGTCTAATTCTTTAGCACTGGAACAGTATATTACAGTTTTTGAGGGTGATCACTCTAATGCCTCTGTTGGAGAGGAAAGACAGGCCAGCTAGTCTATATAAGACCCACAGGTGAAGCCATAGTGACCTATACCAAGTCAGTGGCAAGGCTGGCTCAGGCTAATCAAGCCTCAAGTATTCTTAAAGTGACAATTTAGTTTGGGTCTGGAAGTAAAGAGTGAAGCCAAAAAGAAGGGAGGTAACTGTCAGGGAGAGAGAAAGTATGATTTATTCCAGGTCCTAAAAATGGCTCATAGTGTAGAATGTGAGGAGAGGAAAGGGAGCTTGGAATGCTGAAAATGGAAATGCAGGCCGAGACCTGATCACATAGGGGTAAGGAATCAAAGACATTTATGACTACTCTGGGAACAAGTTATGTAAAAAGGAAAAATCGGAATCCAGAAAAAATTGGACTATGGAAGAAGAAAAAAGTGCATTAAGTAAAAAAGAGAAAACTGGAGCCTACTTCAGTATTTGAGCAGTGAGGCGGTTGCTGTTGATGTGTACCCCAGGATGTGGCCACACAAAGCACTGACACCGTGAGAGAGACGGTGATCGCAGATAGGAAATGGAGGCTCGTGTCTTCTTTATGTCTGTGCAGAAGTTTATAATCATTATGTATTCAAGTGCTTTTCAGCTCTGCCTTTATCCTCCTTTGCTTCTAAGACCCGATAACACAGATCTTTTGTTACATACACAGATCCTAGAGTTTCTGTTCACTTTTTTCCCACTGTTTTTTCTATTTTTCTGAATTAGGTAATTTCAATGATTCTGTCTTCAAGTTCACTGATTCTTTCCTCTGTTCTCTCCATCCTATTTCTGAGACCATCCACTGAGCTTTTAAATTTTGGTAATTATATTTTTCAGTTCTAAATTTTCTATTTTATTCTTTACACCATCGATTTCTTCACAGAATGTTCTTTTCTGAGGCTGTTTTTTATTTGTCTTTAGAATGTTTTCAATTGTCCATCGAAGCATTTTTATGATGGCTGATTTAAAATCTTTTTCAGGTAATTCCAGCATCTCAGTCTCAGTGTGTATGTTGCCTTTTTTTTTTTTTTCATTTAAGTTGAAATTTTCTTCATTCTAGGAAGGAATGACTTTGGATTGAAATCAGAACACTTCTGGTAGATCGATTTTTTTTTTTTTTTTGAGACAGGGTCTCACTCGGCAGTTAAGACTGGTCATGAACTCCCTTTGGCCTCAAACTCATGGTGATCCCCCTGCCTCAGCCTCCCAAGTGCTGGGATTATAGGCATGCACCAATACACCTGGCCAAGGCTCTAAATCTTATTTAACCTTCTGTTAGCTGACTTCTGATACTACTATGGTGGGCAAAGATTATGTGTATATAATTATTGCCAAGTTTGGGTGGGAGAAAAAAATTAAAAGGCCCCAGTAAGAAAACCCAGGAAACCCCAGGTTTCTCACTCAACCCTCATGGATGCTCAAGGAAGATGCAGCTGCTCTGGAATTCCTGCTCCCTGCCAGGCCTCCACTCAGAGTTACCACAAAGAGGAGTGTTTCCATTGTGTTGGGTGATGATGAAAATCTGAGTCTCACTAGGGGTCTCTGACATCACCCTGGTGGAAAGGTAGACGGTGGGTGCCGCTCACTGCCAGATGTGAGGACAGGGAGCTTGTTACTGCCACGCAGAGATAAAAGGCTGCTCCCTACTTGGCCTTCTCTGATACTGCCCTAGTCAGGGACTTCCAGTCCCTCATGCTGAGCCAGGGTGAAAGTCGAGGCTTTGCTGGCTGGTTGAGGGGGGGCCAGTTTTTTCTGTGGTATTCCACCGGGGTATGGTGAGTGTTGTCCAGAAATTCCCTTTCTTCCTTGGCTGTCCCTTTCCTGGTCCCTTGAGTAGAGGCAGCAGATTTTTGTGGGGATTTATTTATTTATTTATTTATTTATTTATTTATTTATTTATTTTGCCCTTGACTCTTGGTATTTCCCTGCCTTGCTGTCTTCTTCAGTTACAAATCAGAAACATATGAGGCATAACAGAAGCCCGGGAAAGTCACAGCCATGTCATTCCTCAGTCCCAAGTTGTCTACCTAGTCTGCCTTCTCCCTATCTCTCAGTCTTTTTTATGTTTGCTTTATATAAAATTTTCAAGGATTTTAGTTGTACTTAGTGGGAAAATTATGTGATTCCATCTTTCTAAGAGAAACAGCTCATTTTTTCTACTTTAAAAAAAATATATATATATATAATTTTTTTTTTTTTTTGGTTTTTTGAGATAGGACCTTGCTATGTAGCCTCTTGCTTCAGCCTCCCAAGTGCTGGGATTAAAGGCATGTGCCACCATGCATAACTCTATCCCTATTTGGGGGGGGTACGGGGATTGAATTCATGACCATGCACTTGCCAGGCAGGCACTTATGCCACTAAGCTAAATCCTTGGCCCTATTTCTTAATTATTAGCTCCTTAGGTCATAGATTACTTATTATTGTAGTCCTGGTGCCTATCAAAATGCCAAATGGTTACTGATTGATTGTTTCAAATCTTTATAACCTGTGTCTGCCCAATATAATTCCAAAAGTTGAAAAAGTATAAAATTCATTTTAAATGGTTGTATAGCTACAAAAAAAAAAAATCTCTGTGATGGATCATTTCCCTGAACATGAGTAGAAAATACGACTTATCGTAAAGTTTATGGGGGAAAAAAAGCTGTTCCACTAAAGAATTCGAGTTAAAAATCTTGTCTGCAGTGCTTTCTTGACTTGTAGGTTTTTCCTTCCCTATTCTGCTATCATGACAAGCATTCTGATATTTTTTATTGTTATATTTGCACCATAGTCCTGTGTTAGGAGAAAGTAAGCAGAAAGAAGGTCCAGAGGAATCTGTAAAGGAGGGCACTTTTCCCAAAGAGGGGCAGAAGGAGGAGGACTCACAACAGAATTGTGCTGTGAAAGATGAAGAACAACAGTTGACTGAGAAGCGTCAGGAAGTTGAAAGGTTTGGAGAAGAGCTGAGCTCTTTGAGTCAGAGCCTCCGTCAGTCCCAGAACTCTGGGGATAGTTCAGATGACAGTAGCACCCAGGTAGGTGCTAAAGATACATGTTTTGCTGGGCGCATTACCCATGATCACCAGTGGGTATTAGCGTCATTTAAAACATCATCATTAATGGTTATTTGCTAAGCAATATTATAGCCATAACCTGAATAATAATGAAATAGCCACTAAAACCTGAACTAAACCTAAAGATGGATTTGCTTTATTACTAAAAGGTCCTTAAGCTCCATTTAGTCCCTGCAAGAAAAAAAATGCTGATTAATGATTCCTCTGCCCTGGGCAAGGGGAATAGAGCCTGGCAGGTTATGTGCCATCTTCCCTCCCTCTGGTATGTAGCTTAGTGTATAAAGTACTTCGTTTTAGTGGGAGGAAAAGTTCTCAAAAAGAATTACTTTAAACATGGCTTTTGCTGTTTGGCACAGATCTGCCTGCAGAACAAATAAAGGGATTGACTACTAACCACATTTTGATTCTTAATTTTATAGGTCCTTCTTAAGCAAGTTAGTATTTTCCTATATACACCTTTTGTAAAATTATTTCCAGATTAACCTTAGGACTCATAAATAGATCACCATCAAAAATTTGATAATATGCACTTGAGAAATGATTCAAGCATACCCTTTTTCAAAAGAAAGTCAAGATATCTTTAAAAAGAGATTTGGATATAGAATTTGAAAACCAGAAAAGTCACAATAAACAAGGAAAATATATGTCTAAGGGGAGATTTAGATCCACATTTGGAAGGAATGAGAGTCACTGGATTTTTTTTTTTCAGAAGAGGGAAGAAGAAGACACAACAAATGTCCAAGAGGAGATTAATTTTGTACCTCTGTGACAGTCCCTTTATGGCAGGGGTCCCCCAACCGTCACGCCACCAGTTCTGGTGTGGTGCGTGGCCTGCTAGGAACTGGGCTGCACAGCAGAAATAGGCAGCAAGCGAAGCCATATTTATAGCTACTCCCCGCTGCTCTCAGTACCACCCAGCTGCTTCCTGGCAGATGAGCAGAGGCATTAGATTCTCATAGGAGCGAGAACCCTACTACGAACTGTGCAGGCAAGGGACCTAGGTTTCAGACTGTTTGTGAGACCCTTAGTACAGAAGCCACTCTCCATTCTTGAGTCCATGAAAAAGTATCTTTCACAAAATGGTCCCTGGGGCCAACACAGTTGGGGCCACTGCTTTTTGCGACACTTGGTCAGTTTCAGAGGTCTGAGCATTATACAGTCTTTGCTTAGGAGCTTCAAATATTGGTATATTTTTACAGTGTGATTTAAAGTAGTAAAGGTGACAATAGCTTAATTTATTAATTTTCTTTAATAACTCTTCCCCAGTATTTGAAACTCATTTCTCAACACCCAGTGAAAAACTGTGAAATACAGAATATTCTATAGAAACTTGGGAGGATAACCACTTTATAGAAGGGAAAATAGTCTGTCTACCACATGGCCTTTTGGGGTTTCACTGAGTTCTGGCCTAGCTAAGTAATTGTTTTCTCATAATAATGACCGTGAATTATTGAGAAAAATTTGAAGTTGCTCCTATTTATTTACCAAACCAATATTAACTATGATGGGTCAGACTGTGTTGAAGCACAAATAGTAATAAACAAAATAGATGTGAACCTGATAGGAAAAAATAATATGTTTGTACAAAAAATTCATTTGCATTTTGAACTTTAGATTTCCCATGCAACTGTTGCACATATTGTTTCACTTACTTCTTTAGTCAAGGAATCAAGGGAGAAAAACACATTTTGGACAGATATTTTTCCTGCCATGTTGCTGCCATGTTCTGTGCAGTGATAATTTCAGAACCATTTCTGTGCATGGTTTTCTTTGACCAATGGCTTCATATGTGCATGTGTGTAGTTTTTTGGTCTTTACCCCACGTCAGATTATAGTATCTACCACATTGCTGTATCTTCTTTAATCTGCATAATGTATACATTTAAGCAATGATAGGCTGAGCCAGATGCCACACTTTATAGAGTGCTTACAGATAGTAAATACATAGAAAAAGAACCATGAGAGCCTTGAACAATGATGCGAGTAGTATTGTTCACAAGTACTTTGTGACATCATTTATGGCTGCCGATGGTCTTTGTGGGCTTAATTTCTGCTCTTCAACACTATTTCAAGTGAGCTTGCCAGATAGTTGAATCTAGATGTTACTTTCACAATATTCTTGATATAAGCTGAAAGCAGCATTATCTTAATTTTATAGGCTTAAAATCTACCATCATTTATAGCCACTAGAAAAATAACATCTGAACACTGAGATTCCATCCTATTCCTCAAAAAACTAAAAAATTCCATTCAACCTAGTTATATCCCTTCTGGGTGTCTTCCCAAAGAGTTAAAGACATCAAATTACAGTGATGCATGTATACCCATGTTTATAGCAACACAATTCACAATAGCTAAATCTTGGAAATGTCCTATATGTTCATCAACAGATGAATGGATAAAGAAAATATGGTATATATGTCCAATGTAATGCCACTCAGCCATAAACAAGGATAAATTTGAATCATTTATAGGAAAACAGATGTATCTTAATATAGAAATCCCTTTTCCCATCCTCCTCGCAATCCGATAAATTTATATTGTAATCCCGTGGAAATGTTATTGAGTTAATTCCAGTCTACCACCTCCAGTGCAACTAGTGAGAATAAAGACACTGAGACATATTTACAGAACAGGCAGCCAAGGGGTCCTGAGTCCAGTCCAGATGAGGGTTCACGGAACAAAGGCCTCAACCCAGGGCCTAACCTGGAATTTATTAATTCTTGAAGAAGGGAGTGGTTTGAGGATGAGTGACAGTGAGAATGGCGGGAACTACGGTGAGTACTGTGAGCTGAGCTAGCTAAGAGGCCAGAAAGCACCTCTGCAATATTGAGAGAGAAGGACATACAAAAAGACCAATCTGCATAACATAACTGAGGTAGCATTTACTGCTTAGGGGGCTGGTGCTTCAGTTCTGACATGCAAACTTTTTCTGCCCCAGGAGGTCATAGCCTCTTATCTTGAGGCTTACACCCATTTGACAGTCCTGGAGTTGTTGGCTCTGCCATCCTGCTGAGCTCAACCATTTAAAGAGAGACACAGGCGAGGAAACAGGGCTGTTGCTTGGCTTCAAAAATTACACGTCCATGCCTCAGCTAGCCCTATTTACATTGCCTAGAACCAATTGAAGGGAAAAGGAAGTAGCTTAGCCTACTCTGTATATATCAGTACATGGAGATGGGGCCAGGCTTAGCAAAGGTGGAGGTAATTGTTCTTCATTCAAGGAGAGCTGTTCTGGTGGTCTTCTACATCTTAAGACCACAAAGCTAAGTGAAATAAATTACACTCAGTAGGTTGAATATCGCATGATTTTTCTTATATGAGAAACACAAAGTATAAATTTAAAGAGCAAAGTAAAGTATAGATGGTAGAAAACAGTGAAGTAGACTTTATCCAGAGATAGGGAGAGGATTTAGGGAAAAGGGCAGATAACGGATTAAGATCCAATATGTATGTGTATTGCAAACACATACTAATAAAAGAAAAAAGAACTATTCTGAAACATTAAAAAAAAACTAATGTTTTTTCCTAACATTTTAGTATTTACTGTGCTGTAGGTACTATGCTGACTATCGTGTATATTATGCAACACAACAAGACAGACATTATTGTTACCACCACCACATAAGTAAGGAAACTGAGGTTTTGGAGAGATTAGATAATACACTCAGAATGGGCACGTTATTTGCCACACTGAGGAAGTGTTGGAATGCTGATCTGTCTCCTCCAATGCTTAGTCTTTTTAACTGCTATGCCACTTGCTTCCCCTCGCTTAAAGAATTTCAGAGAAAACACACAGTTCCCACGCACGTAAGCTGGTGTCCTAAAGAAGGCTGGCAAGCTCCCTCCCAAAAACCCACTAGAGCAGTGTCAGTAAATCCACTCAGGTTTTGGCTCACCTACAATAGATGAGCTAAAACGTCCCCCAGAAAAACCAAAATTTACCACATTTTCAAAGCTATTGGTTAAAATCAGAATACGAATTACTCATTTTTCTGTAATTAATTTAAAATATCCCTTAGCACATTTCAATGGACAGTATATTTTCTCCCTATAGAATACTAAGAAAATCAGTTCAAAATCATCATGCTTGATGAATATGAAGTCAGAAAGTGGACTTAGCTTGATGGCCCCTATCTGTAATGGTACCAGAATCGGCCCATCCACATCTACCGGATAAGAATATTTAAAGCCAGCATCATCACTTTAGTTCCACAAAACAATTGCACTGGTTATGTGAACCAGGTTTGTATTGGATTGTTATTTTTTCAATAGTAAAATCCTGTAAAATTAAGATAATGTTAGTAACAACTTTTGGTAGAGGAGAGGTTGCAAGTATCCTAGTCTAGCCTCAAACTCATAGTGATACTCCTGTGTCAGCCTCACAAGTTCTAGGATTATAGCATATGCCACCATGCCCGGCTAGTTCCAATTTACTTTAATTTTTAAGGAATTTAAGTTTGGAGGCTCAAGAGGTAACTGGCTAGAAAATTTGTTGCTTGATCCAGGAAAGACCCATTGTATTTTCTTTGTACTCTTACATGCTTTCTAGCAGCTTGAATGAATTCATGTCCTCTTGTAATAACTTTATGCCAGTACACTGATTTATGTGGTAGGAAAAATAGATTCTTTGTGTTAGCTGTTTGACTGACTGACTGGTAGCTGCCTCAATACTTGACTTTATTGAAAAGTTTTGCTGGGTACAGTGACCCATGCCTATTATACCAGCACTTAGGAGGCTGAGACAGGAGGATCATCATGAGTTTGATGCCAGCATGAGGTATACAATGAGTTCAAGACCAGCATGTACTACATAGGGAGACCCTGTCTCTAAAAAGCAAAACTAAAAAGAAAATAATTTATACTCTGGCAAATTGATTGGACTGGAAAATCCAAACAGGAAGAAGTATTTTTCTGACTTTTCCATTCTTCAAAAAAAGGCTAAAACTTTAGTGCCATTGGTTCAAATGGGGTGCCTCTCTTGTATATTTGTATTTTGGTATAGTAAATGGATCCATAGGCTGCAGATAACTAATTAAGTATTCAAAGATGCCATAAAATGGTTAAACAAGAAGCCTAGAGTGGTGGCCAACATATTTCAGATTGTTTGCAGATGGACGATGATTAGGTGACGTCACTGAGTGCTTATCAAGTGTCAGGCATCCTGCTAGCTCACATGTGGTCCTCTTCACTTCACCCAGCAGTTATCATAATCCTCATTGTAAAATGAAGGAACTGAATTTCAGAGAACCTCAGGACCCTTTCCGAGATCATCCAATTAATAAACAGTAGAGTCAAGATTGAAACTAGCATTCTTCCTAATTACATTATTCCATTGAAGAATTTTCCTTAGGGATCTTAGAGACTTTCAGCTCTTAGACAAGTAAATTGGATTTAAGTTGCCATTCTAACTGAACCAAAGTGAAACTGAAGGACTAACAGGACATGGGGAATTCTTTGTTGCTTCAGGGACATAAGCATAATACAACTAAAATAATGACCTGGTCATTTCAAAAAGTAATGGACAGGACACGTACTGGACAAGGACTAAGGAAACTCTAGGTATATCTCCTCTATGAATTGTATAAGATTGAATTCTTTATTTACTTGCCACACCTATTGTGCCTACCTTTTGTAGAAAATCTGAATGCCTACTCCTTTAAGATACTGCACTGGAGAGGGCTGATAAAGTTGTTATTCTTTCTTTCTTTCTTTCTTTCTTTCTTTCTTTCTTTCTTTCTTTCTTATCTTTTCTGAGACAGGATGTCACTATACAGTTCTGACTGGGCTTGAGCTTACTTTGTAGCCCAGGTTGGTCTTGAACTTGCAACAAGCCTCCTGCCTCAGCCTCCCTGGTGCTGGTATTACAGGCGTGCACCACCACAACCTGCTTTTGTTGTTTTATGTATGTATATTTTTCAGCTCTATTAAGACATGATTCACAGTAGGAGTTGCACATATTTATAGTGTACAATATATGCATATAATTTTATTATATGCATATATTATGAAATGATTAACCTATTTTTCACTTCATATACTTATTATTCATATGTAGTGAGAACAGTACTGTTCATCAGTTTTCAAACATGAAACACAGCATAATGAACTGCAGTCACTCTGTTGTGGCACAGATCTTTAAAATGTTTTTATCCCTACTGAAATTTTGTACCCTTTGACCAAAATCTTCAGTTTTATGACCCCAGCCAACTTCTGAGACAGGATATTCTATTCTCTGTTTCTATGAGTTTAACTTTTCTAGATTTCACATGTGAGTGAGATCATGAAGCATTTGTCTTTTTGTTCCTGGGTTGCTTCCCTTAGCATAATGTCTGCCAAGTTCATCTGTGTTGTGGCAGGGGTCAGGATTTCTTTATTTTTAAAAACTGAACAGCATTCTATTGTATATGCTTATACCACATTTTCTTTATTCATCCGTTGATGACTACTTAGGGAAAAAGTTTGACATGTGCCGCGTCCTAGTCCATCCACGCCTTGTGACAAGGTCCATGGGTGGAGGAGAGCGCTTCAAGGAATTGCTTCTCCAGGAAAAGGACACCGCATGTGGGAATTGGGCGCGAGGATCTTGTAATGTTTTGTACTGATAATTGTAATTTGTGTAATTCACATATATATATTTTCATGTAATACTCAATATGAAATCGAAAATAGAAACTCCAGAGGAGTTACTAGAAACCCTCTAGATAACTTTGTGAAAACTAATTGTGAAATTTTAC